>JAVSCE010009461.1:0-224340 GCA_032199065.1 Smutsia gigantea | reverse complement strand
ATAAACATGAGCAACTTCTTCATGAACATATCTCCCCGGGCAAGGGAAACAAAAGCAAAAATGAACAAGTGGGACTATATCAAGCTGAAAAGCTTCTGTACAGCAAAGGACACCATCAGTAGAACAAAAATACATCCTACAGTATGGGAGAATATATTCATAAAAAACGTATCTGATAAAGGGTTGACATCCAAAATATATAAAGAACTCGTGCACCTTAACCAACAGAAAGCAAATAATCCAATTAAAATATGGGCAGAGGACATGAATAGACACTTCTCCAAAGAAGAAATTCAGATGGCCAAGAGGCACATGAAAAGATGCTCCACATCGCTAATCATCAGAGAAATGCAGATTAAAACCACAATGAGATATCACCTCACACCAGTGAGGATGGCCAACATCCAAAATACAAACAACAGCAAATGTTGGCGAGGATGTGGAGAAAAGGGAACCCTCCTACACTGCTGGTGGGACTGCAAATTAGTTCAACCATTGTGGAAAGCAGTATGGAGGTTCCTCAAAAAACTCAAAATAGAAATACCATTTGACCCAGGAATTCCACTCCTAGGAATTTACCCTAAGAATGCAGCAGCCCAATTTGAAAAGGACAGATGCACCCCTATGTTTATTGCAGCACTATTTACAATAGCCAAGAAATGGAAGCAACGTAAGTGTCCATCAGTAGATGAGTGGATAAAGAAGATGTGGTACATATAGACAATGGAATATTAATCAGCCATAAGAAGAAAACAAATCCTACCATTTGCAACAACATGGATGGAGCTAGAGGGTATTATGCTCAGTGAAATAAGCCAAGCCGAAAAAGACAAGTATCAAATGATTTCACTCATATGTGGAGTATAAGAACAAAGAAAAAATGCTGAAGGAACAAAACAGCAGCAGACTCACAGAACCCAAGAACGGACTAATAGTTACCAAAGGGAAAGGGACTGGGGAAAATGGGCGGGAAGGGAGGGATAAGAGGGAAAAAGGGGCATTACGATTAGCAGATGTAATGTTGGGGGGGCACGGGGAGGGCTGTACAACTCAGAGAAGACAAATAGTGATTCTATAGTATCTCACTACGCTGATGGACAGTGACTGTAATGGGGTTGGTGGGGGGGACCTGATGAAGGGGTAGTTTAATAATCATAATATTGCACATGTAATTGTAAATTAATGATAATATAATAAATTATATATTAATAATAATAAAATAAATAAAAATGTAAATAGTTGATATAAATTAAAACACCAAAATTGGCAGAGTAGATTACAAGCATGGCCTAACTGTATACTGTCTACAAGAAATTCACTTCAAAATATAAAAATATTACCTAGGTTGAAAACAAAAAGCTGGAGACAGATGTATCATACAGACACTATCACAAGAAACTAAGAGTGGCTATATCAATATCAGATAAAATAGACTTCAGAGAAAATATTATTAGACACAAAGAGGGACATGACATACGACAAAAGGGTTAATCAAAGAATTAGTATCCTAAATGTGTACAAGCCAACAACTGTCCCACAAAAGATGTGAAGCAAAAACTGACAAAACTAGAAGGATTAAAAGGCAATCTACCATTACAGTTGAAGGCCTCAGTGTTCTCTTAGTAACTGATAAATAGACAGAATGGAAACAAGAATATAGAGGAACTCAATAAAACCATCAACCAATAGGATTTAATCACCATTATAGACCACTCCCAACAGCAGTAGTATAAACATTCTTTTTAAGTTCTCAAAAAACATGTACTAAAATAAACCATATAAAAAAAAATAGTTCGCAAAATACTTTTTGCATTCTATAAATCATTATCACTTATCTCCTTATAATCTCTGATAACTGAAAGGAGAAAATACTGTACCTCTATTAGTGATTAGGTCTGAGGTTTAGAACTGTACCTACCAACTTTTAAAATACACACACCTTTTAAACATACACTTTACCCTTACCAATGACTAAAATGCACATACCCTTGTGATTCCAACTATTCTACAGAGAGTCACACAAGCATAAAGATAAACTTGTAAGGCATTGATAATAAGAAGTAAATATATACATTTATATATATATAAAAAGAAAATTAATATGTGGAATATATATGACATAAAAAGATATCCATGATATTTATGTAAAAGAATAATAAGGAACTTGCAAATACATAGTATGATCCAATTTCTGTTTTAAACTTCGGTATATTCATATTTCACCTTTTGATACACGAATAGCAAAAAGAGACTAAGAGGATATGGGCTGTGCTGTTGATAGCAGTCCCTGGGGTCACTCACTGTGGGCCGCTGAGGTGCTTCATGTCCCTCTGAGGAATGTGAGTGTTGTTGCAGAGAACGACTTTCACTTTCTCCTTTGTACACCAGAATTCTTTGAAGTTTTGTAACAAACAAGATATTTTAAAGACATATCACAAACTAATCCCTGTGCCCCAAGGTCCTCAAAAGGGCGGGTACACCAGGAACCTAAAGCATACTTCCAAGTCCACAAAGAAGATCCTGCTGGACTCCTGGTTATATTTCAGTTCTGTAAGCCCCAGGTTTCCTTCCCACCAGTGCCTTTGGTAACACCATAGAAGGAATCCTGTGATAGGAAAACACAGACCCCTAAGTAGGGCCACTTTGGGAAGGAAAAAGGAAATGCAAATATATTCTGAAAACAGATGGTATCTGGAAGAGAAAGTGTGTTTGGCAACTAGAAGGGAAAATCACAGGGGGAGGAGAGAAAAGCAGTAAAAGAGAAACAGCCAAGGGAGGTGGTAATTAAGTGTGAATCTGAAGATTTCCAAGGGATTTTTCAACTGTGGCAAGAGTCAGGCCTCAGGACAGTGCAGCTGAAGTGTGTAGACATTGCTTTATATTTCTTTTCTTTATTAAAAGTATTCCACTAGAGCAGTAGCTCTGAACCATGGTATCCTGATACTACTCTGTTACCGATGCTCCACGTATTCAGGTTTTCAAATAATTTAATTTTTTTACGGCTAAAGAGGAGCCGAGGTTAACCCTCTCACTGACATTCTGATATGCTTCCTGGGGCGGGAGACAGAGGGTGGATTACTGCTGGTGTGGAGGGAGTTTTGTGTGACTCATAGACTATTCATCTCACCACCTCCCAGCACTATGGCTCTTCTTCTGTAGACTCTGAAGCTCCCCATGGGTCAGGGGTAGGGTAGGCAAGACAACCATAATTTTGGGAGACGCCTATAACAATCAAGAGTCATGCCACCTTCCACCTCATTTATAGATGAGCCAAAGCACACGCATCTGAAATACCCAATAATAAAGAGATTAACTGATGGATAATTTTGCACTAAATTGCCTGCTGTTGCAGCCGCTCAGGATGTCAAAGAGCACCCAGGAACCATGACTGTTCCAGCAGGGAACAGTTGCGGGGGCAAGAGGCCAGCTCTCCTATCCAGTGAAGGACAAAAGTCCTTATGTCTGCATCAACCTCTCCTGCCATACCAGTGACAGTTCACAGACAGGATTACTAAGGACAGGTTTTGCGTTTGTCCTAAATAACACTTTAATGTCTTGAAAACTGAACCAAAGCCAAGAGTACATTATGACATCTCAACTGATCACTTCTATCTTTGGAGTAAGATGTATATTACGTACCAAACTGAAGGTCAGGGGTGACAAGTCTTCTCCTAAGAACATAGTCAAAACCTTTCTATTTACCATCTAATTACCAGTTTCTATAAAATTTCCCCTATAAAAGACATGCCTCAAAATATCTTTTTACAGTTGGCTAATTTGAATCCAAATACACAGTGCACATCTTGCATTACACACACACACGCATATTTCCTAGTTGTCTCCACTGGGAAAGTGAGAAGGGTTGGGAGCAATGATACCCAACAGCAAGACCACCTGATCCTAGTTTCTGAATACCATTCTCCACTAAAAGGAACCCAGGGAGGAGTGCTGACCCAAGGGTTAGAGAAAGGAAAGTACAAGATACACTTGGGACATCTTGTGCCAGGACATCAAGTTCTCAAAAATGATAGGACATAACGAAAGACACAAAGGCCAGACTGATGGGGCTCTGACATTACTAATCTGAGAAATCTGAGTATCAAAATAAATAATGATAGTGTAACAGATTATAACCCACTGAATAAAATGAAAATCCATGAGTTTATTTATATAAGTAAATGAATAAAAGGAACATTTGTTGAAGAACAGGATATTTAAATATACTGAAAGTATCTCCTCATAAAATATTGATTAATTACAAAGAGAAAAGAGTAACTTCACAGTGAAGAAGGCCGGTAGACCCCACCTTAATCAAGTGATCAGTGAACCTCATCAGTAATGGGACAAATCAAAATCCTATACCACCTGACAAGATGCAAATGGAAGAACACAGCTCCAACACTGTGATATTCCTCCCAAAAATGCACGACTTGACTCTATTCAGAAAGGAACACCAGACAAATCCACTGGAAGGGCAGATAACAAAATAACTGACCTGCAGTCTTCGAAAATGTCCCAGTCATGACACTCAGAGCTGGAGGAACTGTTCCAGAATGAAACAGATGAAAGAATCATGAGAATTAAATACAATACGTGATCCTGCACAGGACCCTTTTTGCTATAAAGGGTGTTATGAGGACAAGTGAACATTAATGTTGATTTCCTAATTTTGATGACTGCATTATGTTTATCTAAGACAGTGTCCTTATCTCTGGGGAGAAAAAGGTTTTTCAGGTATTCGGTATCTAGGGGTGATGGGACATGAGGTTGATAACTTACTCTCAGATGGCTTAGGGGAAAAAAGTGGCTTGTTGCACTATACCTGACCATTTTGGTAAGTTCCAGATTATTTGAAAATAAGAAAAAATTATACAAAAAGAAAAGAATGACTTTCCTCCTCAGCAATTTTTCTTTGAACACAGTTCATGTAGGAAAGAATAATTGCTTGACTCTGTACCTTCATTAATTTTCATTAGCATAAACTCAGGTATGGTTGAAAGGGGCTCATTATTAATAACAAAAGATGCTCCTCTCATCCCTATTACTCTGGAAATCCCAAGGGTTTTAGGAGCTCTGTGCCAGGAACCAGGGAATATGATCAAATATTTTTTTTCTTATTATGTCACAATATCACAATGATTAAATTTATTTCAGTTTTTCTCATCCCAGGCACAGAAAGACAGATCTGTGAATTTATGTATTTTTTTTAACAGAAATATTTACAAAAAGTAGGTAGGTCAATTTCTAGATGCATCTCCTCCTAAAGCTAGAGCTGGCCAATGTTGTATTGTTTATTCTAGTCTCCCAACAATCAAGTTTGATCTCCTTTCTTCTAATGTAGGGAAGGCTAACCTAAAAACCACTCACCGATGCTAGAAGGAACTCATGCACTCATTCAACAAATTTTACTGAGTACCTACTATGGGCCAAACAATGTTCTTGGTGCTGAAGATACAACAGTGAACACAACAGGAATAAATTCCTGTCTTTGTGGAGTTTGTTTTCAAGTGGGGAGCTACGATTTAGAGCCCAAGGGGTTAGAAGGAAGTAAGTGGAGAAGGGGAATTGGCTATCTTTTGTCACCAGCTTAGGCTCTTTTTTCCATTTCCTGTAACAGAGCATTACACATCAAAAATGATTCTGTTCAAATTATAAGCAGCATTAGTAAAAAGATGAGCAGACATCATATTTTACAAGCTAATTCCTTTATAAAAATGATTTCATGACAAAGTGGAGCAATGAATGCACAAATACATACTGCAAATGCACATAACTCTACCTGCCTCTTTCTCTGAGACCATCATGGCCTATTCTTTAAATAAGGAGGATGACATTTTCTACATTGATATCAATAGGGGACAGTTTTACAAATTAATAAATCCAATACACCTCATGGCTCAGTTGCTAAAGAAACAAATAACTGGAAATCTGAAAACTGGTTAGGTTTCACAAATGGCTCATTGTTCTGTGAAGGACTGTATCTCCTTTCTGCATCCCAGTTTCCTGGCCAGCTTAAATCTTATACTTAGAAAGTAAAAACTTCAAAACAGCTTTTGGTCTCTTAAGAACAAATATAAAATGGTTATAATCGCAACTAAAAGCAATCATTTAGAACTGAATCTCAATTCATATATGTTTGTAGCCCATAGTCTATTTATAGGAAAGTGAAATAAATTATTGGGTACATCTAAGTCAGAATCAGTCACTGCCCTCAGTCTAGACCTTCTGATTAGATCGGCAATCCCCATGGTGTTCCCAGCTTGCCTGGTTTTGCAGCCACAGTTCCCAGGGGTCCTGAGTGGCTTTGGAATCTGAATAAATCACATACAGTAGGGGTCCACTGTGACCACCAGAAACTCAATTTACTTGTGACCTGAGACAGGCTTTTATTGCTTCTCAGATTAGCAGTTAAAAATGTTTTGCTTCTCTGCCTCAGGAGTATTAGTTTGATGTATGAGGCAGGGAGATTATTAAATCTTCGGTTCCTTCCAAAGATGTAAATTAAGCCACAGCACCTCCTTAGCAACCTTCCCTGTAAGAGCTGGAGATTTATTACTAACTTGTCAATCTTGCATGCTCATTAAACAAGCCCAGCACCATGATTAATTATACCTATTTATTTAAGGGTACCTGTCATTCCAAAAGGACAGATATTGCAAAGCCTTCTGATTTCTTTGCAGAATTATAGCCTAAGGACTTTAAGAGGGAGGAAAGAATCACTGTCCTCTTGTAATCATTTCCATGAATATATCTGAAAGAAAGGCAGCATGTATATAACTGTATATTGTTCTTTTAGTTTTAAATGAAGGTGCACTTCATTTTTAGCTCCCCTAGTCAGTTCACAGACATTACATTGGCTGATTCTATTCATCTGGACATCTTTCAAAGATTTTGAAGAGGTCCAGTGCTAAAGGTACACGAACTCTAAAATTCTCTTTTCAATTCTGCCACTCACAATTCAACTCAAGAAGTACAATATTTATTACGTTCCTCCTCTGGGGCAAGCAGCAAATGTGCATTCATTCATCCATTTATTCACCTAATGAGTATTTAATGTCTTTTATTAGGTACCAGTAATGGTACTAGGTGTACCATCCATTATCAAAATAGTGAACTGTCCTTGCTCCCATAGACTTTATAGCCTTGTTATCCACCACCCCCCCACCCCCCATATTATGAAGAGGAGAGAAAGGAAGGACAGCAGGAACCTGGATAAAAGAGAAGAAAAGTAGAGTGTATCCCTTCTAAGGTAAGTTTGCACAAAAGAGACACTAAAATGAGTCAGGATTGATGAGACATCTGCAAGGTGCATTCCCTTGTCCTGGTCCAGTGTGGGTCTGCAGGACTGAACTGCATTGAAATCACAGCATTTCACCTCTTTTTTTTGCGTCAAGTTTTCCAATGAACTTTTAGGCATAGCTGCCTGACCTCCCATCTGCCATAAGAAAAATTCACCCTTACCAGTTTAAATTGTAGGATAATCATCACCTTATTTTTTTTAAAGAAATAGGTTCTTGATTATATCCTTGTCTCTTTTGTAAAGGTTTTATTATGAAATTGACAAAAATACAAAAAAGATGAGATAATAAAATAATGAACCCCCGTGTGCCTATCTCCTAGCTTCAGCAATTATCAACATTTTGTCATTCTTGTTTTTATTGATCATATTGCTTGCTCCTTTTACCTTTTTTTACTTCTGAGTATTTTTAAGTAAATCCCCACTGTCAGATCATTTCACCTCCAAATATATTAGAGTTTATCTCTGACAAATAAGATCTTTTAAAACATAACTATAATATCACTCTAATACTTCACAAAATAACAATAATTCTTTAATATCTTCTAATACCTAATCCATGTTCAAATGTCCCTGATTGTCTTAAATAAAAAGTCCATTTGGATTGAAACAGGATCCAAATAAAGTCTACACATTGGATTTCCACCTTATCTCCCCATGTCCTTTTGAATATCACCAAAGTGATCTTCAGTATTTGGTTTTTATCCAGGACAAACAAATCCATTCAAACTTAGCATATGCTCCTGATGAAACCTCACTATATAATATTTTCAAGGGCAGGATGATTTATACAATTTATCATTCAAATGAAGAAACTCTTGAGTGAAAGCGGGGGTGCTGTTAATAATTAAGCTGGTATAAACCAGGACAAAAAGTCACCCTACCAACAGAGAGATTAGGAGTAAAAAGGAGAATCAGATTTCTGGTTTCTACTTGGGTGTAGAAAGCTAGAAAAAGGCTAGAAAGAATGTCCCTCCAACCTTTATAGTTAAAAAAAAATGCTGAATTTCAGTTAACAACTTTTCCTGATTCTACCAAAGAGTTGAAGTTGATGAAATGCCAACTAACCCCAAATCTGAGGAGAGTCAAGTGCCTACAGGGAGATATGGAATGCAAGCACTTGTTTACCTAGGGGAGTAGAACACTGGGAAGAGGATTTACCTAGAGTTGTTAACAAATTGATGGAGGCAGAGTATTGGCTGGTGACATTATGGAGCCTTAAAGGCTGCAGATACAAGGTAAGTTCATCCACTCACAGGTTTTTCTCTCCATGGATTCCAATGGGTACTCACAAAAAATGATGGCAAGAGTCTTAAGAAAGCATCCCTCATGGTACATGGTAAAGAGCAGCTGCTGCAAGAAGGCCATGGAGCCCTGCCTAGATTCTTCTTCTCTATCTTCCCTATGAAAAAACAAAAACAAAACAAAGTCATTGGGGAAGCAATGTAGAAAAAGCAAGAGTAAAATAAAAACAACCCGTAACGCCAAGAGACAAAACAACCAACAGAACCAGACTCATATATAACCCAGATGTTGGAGCTATCAGACAGGGAATTTAAAATAAATAAAAAATATGTCAAGGGCACTAATGGAAAAATTGGATCACACTCATTGTCAGATGAGTAATTTCAGCAGAGAGATAGAAACTGTAATAAAAAATCATATGAACAACCTATAAATGAAAACACAGTAATGGAGATCAATATTGTCATTGACAAGCTTATCAGAAGACTTCACAGAGCTAAGGGAAGGATCAGTGAACTCAAAAATATTCAAACTTGAAAATATTCAAAAAATAAGAACATAGCATACAGAAACTGTAGGACATCAAGTGATCTTACAGATATACAATTAGTATTTCAGAAGGAAAAAACACAAGAGAACAGGGTAGAATAATTATTTGAAGGGATAATGGCTAAGAATTCCCAAAATTAATGGCATACAACAAACTACAGATCCAAACCACAAACCAAGACAAATACCCAAGCCTGAGGTAGACATATTATATTCAACTTCTGAAAACAAAAAACAGAAAAAAATTTAAAGGCAAAAAGGGAAAAAAGACACATTACCAGAAATTTTTAAAAAACAACAGCCATCTTGTGAGAAACCATGCAAGCTACAAGACAACAGAGTGACATTTTTTAAAGGACTGCACAAGAGAATGCCATTAGCAAGATGGCACAGTAGGAGAGTGTAGCCTCCATCCCCAACAAAGAACAATTAGACAACTATCCATGGACAAAAATAGCTATGGGAGAGCTTGGAAGTCCACTTAAGAAGCTTCAGCAACACAGTGGAACAGAAAACCTGAAAATAACCACAGAAAAAGGGTAGGAAGAACAGTTTCATTTTGCCCTCGTCATCGCATCCCCAAGGTTGGCACTGTTCAGTGTCAAAAGGGAATTTCTCAGCCTGAGAATTTCCCCTCACTGGTAAGAGGAAATTGATGAGAGGGACCAGTTTCCCTAGACTTCTGGAACACTTCAAGAAGAACCCACTTCAGTTTTACCCCACACAGAGACCAACAAAGCTGAGACATCTTAAGATGGCTAGGAACATATAAACCCAAGCATATATGGTCAATTAATATATGATAAAGGAGCCATGGACATACTATGGGGAAATGACAGCCTCTTCAATAACTGGTGTTGGCAAACTGGCCAGCTACATGTAAGAGAATAAAACTAGATTATTGCCTAAGCCCAAACACAAAAGTAAACTCAAAATGGATCAAAGACCTGAATGTAAGTCATGAAACCATAAAACTCTTAGAAGAAAACATAGGCAAATCTCTTGAATATAAACATTAGCCACTTTTTCCTTAACACAACTCCTCAAGAAAGGGGAAACAAAAGCAAAAATGAACAAATGGGACTACATCATGCTAAAAAGCTTCTGTACAGCAAAGGACAGCATGAGCAGAACAAAAAGGCATCCTACAGTATGGGAGAATATATTTGTAAATAACATATCTGACAAGGGGTTAACACCCAAAATATACAAGGAGCTCACACACCTCAACAACCAAAAAGCAAATAACCCAATTAAAAAATGGGCAGAGGAAATGAACAGACACTTCCCCAAAGAAGAAATTCAGATAGCCAACAGGCACATGAAAAGATGCTCCACATCACTAATTATCAGAGAAAAGAAAATTAAAACCACCTCACACGAGTTAGGATGGCCAACATTGAAAAGACAAGGAACAACAAATGCTGGTGAGGATGCAGAGAAAGGGGAACCCTCCTACACTGCTGGTGTGAATGTAAATTAGTTCAACCATTGTGGTTGCAATGGAGATTCCTCAAAAACCTAAAAATACAAGTATCATTTGACCCAGTAATTCCACTCCTAGGAATTTACCTAAAGAAAACAAGGTCCCAGATACAAAAAGACATATGCACCCTTATGTTTATCACAGCACTATTTACAATAGCCAAGATACGGAAGCAACCTAAGTGTCCATCAGTAGATGAATGGATAAAGAAGATGTGGTACCTATACACAATGGAATACTATTCAGCCATAAGAAAGAAACAAATCCTACCATTTGCAACAACATGGATGGAGCTAGAGGGTATTATGCTCACTGAAATAAGCCAGGGAGAGAAAGACAAGTACCAAATGATTTCCCTCGTTTGTGGAGTATAACAACAAAGCAAAACTGAAGGAACAAAACACCAGCAGACTAACAGAACCCAAGAATGGCCTAACAGTTACAAAAGGGAAAGGGACTTGGGAGGGTGGTGGGGGAAGGGAGGGAGAAGGAGACTGAGGGGTATTATGATTAGTAGACATGGTGTGGGGGGAGGGGGTCATGGGGAAGACAGTGTAGCACAAACACAACTAGTGACTCTGTGGCATCTTACTACACTGATGGACAGTGACTGCAATGGGGTATGGGGGGGTGACTCGATAACATGGGTGAATGTAGTAACCACATTGTTTTTCACGTGAAACCTTCATAAGAGTGTATATCAATGATACCTTAATAAAAAATAAAATATAAAAATAAAAACATGGCTAGGAACAAAGAAAAGCAGGGGTTACTAGTATCAGCCACATAGTGTGAACTACTGCAGTTTCCAGTGGTCTGCTCTATGGAGGACCACAGGAGTCTTCACTCTGAGGAGCTCTACAGCCCTTGCAGATGCTCCAGACCTCTTCCTGGCTCTCATCACTCAGAATCTCATTGCAGACATCAGCATACTGCGGCTCAGAGGACACCAGCAGCTTTTGCTGCTGAGGAAACCCATGGCCAGCACAGCCACTGCAGAATCCCTGCAGATTTCAGTAGGGATATTCATTCCACAGGTTTTCATGCTCACAGATGCCAGATGCCTTCCACAAAAGAATCCACACTTCCTCCCCACCAAAGCCCAGAGTCCACACAGGCGCCAGCCCAAGCCTCTGCAGTTATGTGCATGTAAGATGACAGCCTAGGCCCCCACAGCTAATCTCCACTGCTGTACATGCACCTGTAGCCAGCTACTACAGCCACATGAGTACACATAGACAGCCAAGGCCCTCACAGCTTCCTGTGGGCCCAGATGTGGCCCTGACTCTTGTCATTGGCCTACACCCCTATATGGGTCTGAAGCAAACCCATGCAAGTGTACAACTGCCTTCTGCCATCCCCAACTCCCATCACCCACCTCCAACGCCATGCAGTCACCTGAGGCTAGCCCCCGTACACTAGTACAAATTGACAGCTAGGGCTCCCACAGTTGCTCATGAGCCCACAGTTTGTCCTGGCCCTTGCCACTGTATGGGTATCTACAGCCAGCCCCTGCCACCATGCAGGAACCTACAGCTGCCCACATTGCAAAGTATATGCATACCCTGGCTCTGGATACCACCATCACCTGCCTCAGACCTGGCCAATGGACCTAGAGGTACCACTGATGACCCAACAGCCCTTTCACTCACTGTAGACCCCTCACAACTCTTGTCAAGGATCATGCAGTAGTTTTTCTGAACCCCAGCTGCCTAAGCTGACAAGACACCATGCACTCCTGGATCCAGAGCCACTACATGCCTCCACACTTGGTGCCCCACACCACTAGACCTGAGGTCACAAAATGTTCCAGCGTGTCACCACCCATAGGTAAAGGTCTTTCCTTACTAAAGTCAGTCCATAAAGTCTGGAAGAGGTGACTGCCTCTTCAAATATGCAGATACCTACACAAGGCTATAGGAATCATGAAAAATCAGAAAAACATGATACCACCAAAGAAATGCAGTAAACTTCCAGTAACTTACTCCATGGAGATCCACAAATTGCCCAAGAAAGAATTCAAAATAACTGTTCTAAAGATGCTCAGATTGCTACAAAAGAATACAGATACACAAGTTAATGAAATCAGAAAAATAATGTAAGAACAAAATGAGAATTTAAACAGAAATAGAAAACATAAAAATCAACCAAACAGAAATTCTGAAGGTGAAGAATTCAGTGACTACACTAAATAATTCAATAGAGAGCTTCAACAGCAGACTTGATCAAACAGAAGAAAAAAATCAGTGAGCTCGAAACAGGTTACTTGAAATGATCCAGTCAGAGGAGTAAAAAGAAAATATGATGAAAAGAAATCAGGAAAGACTATGAGAGTTAAGGGAAATCAAAAAAGAAATAATCTATGCATTATGGGAGTCCCAGAAGAAAAGAGGGAGATAGAAACAAAAAGGTTATTTAAAGAAATAATGGATGAAAACATTCCAAATCTGGGAAGTCATTTGGACATCAAGTTCCTGAGGCTCATAGGTCCCCAAACAAATTCAGTACAAAGAGCACTTTTCCAAGATACATTATAATAAAACTGCAAAAAAAAAAGACAAAGAGAAAATCTTGTAAGAAGTAAAAGAAAAGAAACTTGGCACTTACAGGGAAACTCCCATAAGACTATCACCATATATCTCAGCAGAAACAGTGCAATCCAGGAGAGAATGTGATTATATATTCAAAGTTCTGCAAGAAAAAAACTGCCAACCAAGAATACTTCACCAGGCTAAGTTGTCCTTGAGAAGAGTGATCATATTTATGCACCCAATATAAGAGCACATAAATACATAAAGCAAATATTAACAAAGGAAGAAATAGACAGCATTACAATAATTACAGGGGACTTTGGTATTCCATTTTCATCGATGGATAGATCATCCAGACAGAAAGCCAGTAAGGAAACATTGGCATTAATGCATTAGACCAGATGGAGTTAACAGATACATACAGAACTTTCCATCCAAAACAACCAAATACTCATTCTTCTCAAGTCCACATTGAACATTCTCCAGTATAAATCATGATAGGCTACAAACAAGTCTTAATAAATTTACGGTTGAAACTGTATCAAGTTTCTATATCATCTTTTCTGACTACAATGATGTGAAACTAGAAATCAATTACAAGACAAAAATTGGAAAATTCACAAATATGTGGAGATTAAATAACATGCTACTGAACAATGGGTCAAGAGAGAAAATACACCTTGAAATAAAGGAAAATAAAAATGCAACATACTGTACAATTATGGCATGAAGCAAAAGCAGTTCTAAAAGGGAAGTTCATAGCTATAAATGACAACCTCAAGAAACAAGAAAAATCTCAAACAATGTAACTACACCTCAAGGAACTAGAAAAAGAAGAACAAATGAAGCCCAAAGTTAGTAGGAGAAACTGTCACTATTTGTGGATGATGTGATCTTATATATAGAAAACCCTGAGGACTCCACCAAAAAAAAAAAACGATAAGAATAAACAAATTCAATCAAGTTGCAGGATACAAAATCTAGAAAATACAATATACAAAAATCTATTCTGTTTCTACACACTAATAACAAACTATCAGAAAGAGAAATTAAGAAAACAATCCCATTTTCAAATGTATCAAAAAGAATAAAATACTTAGGAATAAATTTAACCAAGGAGGTAAAAGACATGTGCACTGACTTCCGGGAAGATGGCGCTGTGAGCAGGGCGGCGGAAATCTCCTCCCAAAACCATATGTATTTATGAAAATAAAACAAGTACAACTATTCCTAAAAAAGAGACCAGAAGATACAGGACAGCCCATAGCCTGGAGCTACACCCGAAAGGACTCGGCACCCCGTGAGGCGGGTAAGATACGGAGCCGCAACCGGGCGGGACACGAGCACTTACCCACCCCAGCGCACCGGCACGAGGAGAGGATTCAGAGCCAGGAGGGAGTGAAAGTACAGGCCCATGAAATAACCAGCCCTGGTGATATGCGCCGGGAGCACTGACACACATCGTGCGGTGTAGCGGAGATTGGAGAGACACAGGGTGCAGGATCTGAGCGGGGAACGCACCCGGGTCCTTGCAGCGGCTCCTGGGAAGAAAAAAAGAAAAAAGAAAACCGCGTGCTTTTTTCAGGGGTCTTAAAGAGACAGGAGCCCAGCAGAGGAGCCGGATCGTCCCGGCACACTCAGCCCAGCAGGCTGGGAGTCCTGGGGAGTTTCAGACGCCTTAACTGGCAACTCGGAAAGGGTGGCCGCACTTCCACTTCCCACAGAGATCGACAGCCTCCCATTCATTCCCACCCCGGCCAGACCTATAAAGAGCCCTGCAGAGCACTGCGGCTGCAGCTGCGGAATAGTGGGGCAACAACGCCACCTACAGCATCCCCACAGAATCTACTCCAGTGGGCGTTTTTTTTTTCTTGTTTTTTCTTCTCTTTCTTTTTTCTTTTCTTTTTAAAGTCTTAAAGAGCCCAGCTGACATGGGTGGCAACTACCAGTGACCACTTCTATAGCTATGAAAAGACAGAGGAATATGGTTCAGACTAAGATCAACCAGACAACCCCAGAGAGGGAGCCTGAAGGGATGGAAATGCACAATCCTGAAAAAGAATTCAGAATAAAAGTCATAACCATTCTGACGGATCTACAGAGAAATGTGCAAGAGCTGAGGTAGGAAGTGAGGGAAGTGAGGAAAGACAATGCAGAAATCAGACAAGCGATTGACAGGCTTAACAGCACACTGGATGAGACGCAAGAGACTGTTAATGGAATAGAAATCAGAGAACAGGAATACAGAGAAGCTGAGGCAGAGAGAGATAAAAGGACCTCTATGAATCAAAGAATATTAAGAGAACTGTGTGACCAATCCAAACGGAACAATATTCGCATTATACGAGTACCAGAGGAAGAAGAGAGAGAAAAAGGGACAGAAAGTGTCTTTGAAGAAATAATTGCTGAAAACTTCCCCATGTTGGGGAAGGAAATAGTCTCGCAGTCCACGGAAGCCGACAGATCTTCCAACACAAGTGACCCAAGGAAGACAACACCAAGACACATAATAATTAAAATGGCAAAGATCAAAGATAACGACAGAGTATTAAAGGCAGCTACAGAGAGAAAAAAGATCACCTACAAAGGAAAACCCATGAGACTATCATCAGCCTTCTCAACAGAAACCTTACAGGCCAGAAGAGAATGGCATGATATATTTAACGTAATGAAACAGAAGGGCCTCAAACCAAGAATATTGTATACAGCACGATTATCATTTAAATATGACGGAGGGATTAAACCATTTTCAGACAAGCAAAAGTTGAGAGAGTTTGGTTCTCATAAACACCACTGGAGGATATCTTAAATGGACTGCTCTAGAGGGAAGCACCCCTAAGGCTAAATAGACGTCACCAGAGAAAATAAAACCATAGCAAAGAAAGCAGACCATCCAAATACTAACTAAAGGCAAAGAATAAAACACCTAGTATATAAAGACTGGAGGAGGAAGAATAAGAAGGGAGAGAAATAAAGAAACATCAGACTGTGTTTACAATAACTTAACAAGAAAGTTAAGTTAGATTGTTAGATAGTAAAGAAGCAACCCTTGAACCTTTGGCAACCACGAATCTAAAGCCAGCAATGGCAATAAGTACATATCTATCAATAATCACCCTAAATGTAAATGGACTGAATGCCCCAATCAAAAGACACACAGTAACAGAATGGATAAAAAAGCAAGACCCATCTATATGCTGCTTACAAGAGACTCACCTCAAGCCCAAAGATATACACAGACTAAAAGTGAAGGAATGGAAAAAGATATTTCATGCAAACAACAAGGAGAAAAAAGCAGGTGTTGCAGTACTTGTATCAGACAAAATACACTTCAAGATGAAGAGTGGCAAGAGATAAAGATGTACATTACATAATGATAAAGGGGTGAGTCCAACAAGAAGATATAACCATTATAAATATATATGCACCCAACACAGGAGCGCCAGCATATGTGAAACAAATACTAACAGAATTAAAGGAGGAAATAGACAGCAATGCATTCATTTTAGGAGACTTCAACACACCACTCACTCCAAAGGACACATCAACCAGACAGAGAATAAGTAAAGACACACTAGAACAGATGGACCTAACCGACATCTACAGAACTCTACACCCAAAAGCAGCAGGATACACATTCTTCTCAAGTGCATATGGAACATTTTCCAGAATAGACCACATACTAGGCCACAAAAAGAACCTCAGTAATTTCAAAAATATTGAAATCCTACCAACCAACTTCTCAGATCACAAAGGGATAAAACTAGAAATAAATTGTACAAAGAAATCAAAAAGGCTCACAAGTACATGGAGACGAAACAACATTCCCCTAATTAATCAATGGGTTAATGACCAAATCAAAACAGACATCAAATATATGGAGACTAATGACAACAACACAAAGCCACAACTTCTGTGGGACGCAGCAAAGGCAGTTCTAAGAAGAAAGTATATTGCAACCCAGTCCTATCTAAAGAAAGAAGAACATTCCCAAATGAATAGTCGAAAGACACAATTACTGAAATTAAAAAAAGAAGAACAAATGAGGCCCAAAGTCACCAGAAGGAGGGACATAATAAAGATCAGAGAAGAAATAAATAAAATTGAGAAGAATAAAACAATAGAAAAAGTCAGTGAAACCATAAGCTGGTTCTTTGAAAAAATAAACAAAATAGAAAAACCCCTAGCCAGACTCATTAAGAGAAAAAGAGAATCTACACACATAAACACAATCAGAAATGAGAAAGGAGAAATCACGACAGACCCCACAGAAATATAAAGAATTATAAGAGAATATTATGAGAATCTATATGCTAACAAGCTGGAAAACATAGAAGAAATGGACAACTTCTTAGAAAAATACAACCGTCCAAAACTGACCAAACAAGAAACAAAACTAAACAGACCAATCACCAGCAATGAAATTGAAGCGCTAATCAAAAAACTACCCAAGAACAAAACCCCGGACCAGATGGATTCACCTCTGAATTCTACCAGACATACAGAGAAGAAATAACACCCATTCACCTTAAAGTTTTTCAAAAAATAGAAGAGGAGGGAATACTTCCAAATTCATTCTATGAAGCCAGCATCACTCTAATATCAAAACCGGGCAAAGACCTCACCAAAAAAGAAAATTACAGACCAATATCCCTGATGAACGTAGATGCAAAAATACTCAACAAAATATTAGCAAACCGAATTCAAAAATACATCAAGAGGATCATACACCATGATCAAGTGGGATTCATTCCAGGGATGCAAGGATGGTACAACATTTGAAAATCCATCAACATCATCCACCACATCAACAAAAAGAAGAACAAAAACTACATGATCATCTCCATAGATGCTGAAAAAGCATTTGACAAAATTCAGTATCCATTCATGATTAAAACTCTCAACAAAATGGGTATAGACGGCAAGTACCTCAACATCATAAAGGCCACATATGACAAACCCGCAGCTAACATCATACTTAACAGCGAGAAGCTGAAAGCTTTTCATCTAAGATCGGGAGCAAGACAGGGATGCTCACTCTCTCCACCGTTATTCAACATACTGGAGGTCCTAGCCACGGCAATCAGACAAAACAAAGACATACAAGGCATCCAGATTGGTAAAGAAGAAGTCAAATTGTCACTATTTGCAGATGACATGATATTGTACATAAAAAACCCCAAAGACTCCACTCCAAAACTACTAGAACTAATATCTGAATTCAGCAAAGTTGCAAGATACAAAATTAACACACAGAAACTGTTGCTTTCCTATACACTAACAATGAACTAACAGAGAAATCAAGAAAACAATTCCATTCAGAATTGCATCAAAAAGAATAAAATACCGTATTATGCTCAGTGAAATAAGCCAAGCCGAAAAAGACAAGTATCAAATGATTTCACTCATATGTGGAGTATAAGAACAAAGAAAAAAATACTGAAGGAACAAAACAGCAACAGACTCACAGAACCCAAGAACAGACTAATGGTTACCAGAGGGAAAGGGACTGAGGAAATGGGTGGGAAGGGAGGGATAAGAGGGAAAAAGGGGCATTACGTTTAGCAGACGTAATCTTGGGGGGGCACGGGGAGGGCTGTACAACTCAGAGAAGACAAGTAGTGATTCTATAGCATCTCACTACACTGATGGACAGTGACTGTAATGGGGTTGGTGGGGGGGACCTGATGAAGGGGTAGTTTAATAACCTTAATATTGCACATGTAATTGTAGATTAATGATACCAAAATAAATTATATTAAAAAAAAGAATAAAATACCTAGGAATAAACCTAACGAAGGAAGTGAAAGACCTGTACTCTGAAAACTACAAGACACTCCTAAGAGAAATTAAAGAGGACACTAACAAATGGAAATGCATCCCATGCTCTTGGCTAGGAAGAATAAATATTGTCAAAATGGCTATACTACCTAAAGCAATGTACAGATTCAACGCAATCCCTATCAAACTACCAACAGCTTTCTTCAATGAACTGGAACAAATAATTCTAAAATTCATATGGAACCACAAAAGACCCCAAATAGCCAAAGCAATCCTGAGAAGGAGGAATAAAATGGGAAATTAACGCTCCCTGACTTCAAGCTCTACTACAAAGTAATCAAGACAATTTGGAATTGGCATAAAAACAGACCCACAGACCAGTGGAACAGAATAGAAAATCCAAACATTAACCCAAACATATAGTCAATTAATATTTGATAAAGGAGCCTTGGATATACAATGGGGAGATGACAGCCTCTTCAGCAGCTGGTGTTAGAAAAAATGGACAGCTACATGTAAGACAATGAAACTGGACTACTGTCTAACCCCATACACAAAGGTAAACTCAAGGTGGATCAAAGACCTGAATGTAAGTCATGAAACCATAAAACTCTTAGAAAAAAACATGGGCAAAAATCTCTTAGACATAAACATGAGCGACTTCTTCATGAACATATCTCCCCGGGCAAGGGAAACAAAAGCAAAAATGAACAAGTGGGACTATATCAAGCTGAAAAGCTTCTGTACAGCAAAGGATGCCATCAGTAGAACAAAAGACATCCTACAGTACCGGAGAATATATTCATAAATGACATATCCAATAAGGGGTTGACATCCAAATTATATAAAGAACTCATGCACCTTAACAAACAAAAAGCAAATAATCCAATTAAGAAATGGGCAGAGGACATGAATAGACACTTCTCTAAAGAAGAAATTCAGATGGCCAACAGGCACATGAAAAGATGCTCCACATCGCTAATCATCAGAGACATGCAGATTAAAACCACAATGAGATAACACCTCACACCAGTGAGGATGGCCAACATCCAAAACACAAGCAACAACAAATGTTGGCGAGGATGTGGAGAAAAGGGAACCCTCCCACAGTACTGGTGGGAATGCAAATTAGTTCAACCATTGTGGAAAGCAGTATGGAGGTTCCTCAAAAAACTCAAAATAGAAATACCATTTGACCCAGGAATCCCACTTCTAGGAATTTACCCTAAGAATGCAGCAGCCCAGTTTGAAAAAGACATATGCACCCCTATGTTTAGCGCAGCACTATTTACAATAGCCAAGAAATGGAAGCAACCTAAGTATCCATCATTAGGTGAATGGATAAAGAAGATGTGGTACATATACACAATGGAATATTATTCAGCCATAAGAAGAAAACAAATCCTACCATTTGCAACAACATGGATGGAGCTAGAGGGTATTATGCTCAGTGAAATAAGCCAAGCCGAAAAAGACAAGTATCAAATGATTTCACTCATATGTGGAGTATAAGAACAAAGAAAAAAACCGAAGGAACAAAACAGCAGCAGACTCACAGAACCCAAGAATGGCCTAATAGTTACCAAAGGGAAAGGGACTGGGGAAGATGGGTCGGAAGGGAGGGATAAGGGGGAAAAAGGGGCATTACAATTAGCAGATGTAATGTTGGGGGGACACGGGGAGGGCTGTACAACTCAGAGAAGACAAGTAGTGATTCTATAGCATCTCACTACGCTGATGGACAGTGACTGTAATGGGGTTGGTGAGGGGGACCTGATGAAGGGAGTAGTTTAATAACCATAATATTGCACATTTAATTGTAGATTAATGATAACAAAATAAATTATAAAAATAATAAATAATAATAATAATAAATGAAAAAAAAGACATGTGCACTGACAGTTATAAGACATTGATGAAAGCATTAAAGACACAAATAAATGAAAGGCATTCTGTGCTTATGGATTGGAAGAATTAATATTGTTAAAATGTCCATACTATCCAAAGCAATCTACAGATTCAGTTCAATAACTATCAAAATGGCAATGGCATTTTCATAGAAATAGAACAAACAATAGTTTCGTTTGGAAACCACAAAAGACTCCCAAATAACCAAAGTGATTTCAAGAAAGAATAAAACCGGAGGTACCACATTTTTGGTTTCAAACTATATTACAAAGCTATAGTAATCAAAATGGTATGCTACTGAGACATAGATCAGTGGAACAGATTAGAGAGCCAGAAATAAGTTCCTGCATATATGGTCAATTAATTTATGACAAAGGAGCCAAGAATATGCAGTGGGGAAAGAAGTCTCATGAATAAATGTTGCTGTGAAAACTGGACAGCCTCAGGCAAAAGGATGAAACCAGACCTCTCCCTTACACCATACACAAAACACAACTCAAAATGGATCAAAGATTTTAATGTAAGACCTGAAACCATTAAGACTCCCAGAAGAAAACACAGGTGAAAATCTCCCTGACATCAGTCTTTGTGATGACTTTTGGGATTTGACACCACAAGTAAAAGCAACACAAGCAAAAATAAACAAATGGAACTACATCAAACTAAAAAGCTCTGCACAGCAAAGGAAACCACCAATAAAATTAAAAGGCAATGTACTGAGTGGGAGAAAATATTTGTAAATCATATCTGATAAGGGGTTAATATCTAAAATATATGAAGAAATCATACAACTCAGTAACAAAAAACTAAGCCAAATTAAAAATGAGCAAAGGATCTGAATAGACATTTTCCCAAAGAAGACATACAAAGGGCCAACAGGTACCTGAAGAGGTGCTCAACATCACTAACCATCAGGGAATTGCAAATCAGCACATTGAGATACCACCTCACACCAGTTAGAATGGCCACTATCCAAAAGACAAGAAATAAGTGCTAGTGAGAATGTGGAGAAAAGAGAACTCTTTTGTATGGTTGGTAGGAATGTAAACTGTTTTGCTTCACTGAAATAGTATGAAGGGTCCTAAAAATTAAAAAAGAGAACTATCATACAGGCTAGTAACTCCATTTTTGGGTATTTATTCTAAGGAAATGAAAACACTGACTCAAAAAGATATATGCACCATGTTCATTGCAGCATTATTCACAGTAGCCAAGACATAGAAACAACTAAGTACCTATTGATGGGCAAGTGGATAAAGAAACGTGACATGGATGTCTCCAAGCAAAGCATTGTGCACCTGAGTTATAATTCAGCTGTGCATTTTTCATGGAACACCATGTCCTCTGAGAGAACAACTGGCAGACATACTACAGTTGTTCCGACTTGAGTATTTGATACAATTTCTCAAAAAACTAATAAAGTGAGCTGTCACCTTAAGAAAAACAACTGACAGTATTTGTTGCCATAAAATTCAAGTATTCAAGTGAAAAGTATAGTATTAGAAAATTTTGTCCACCACCCTGTGCTTGACAGCTTCTCAATACTTAGATTTTCCTGATGAGATCAGCAGTGATGTTTTAAAATGTGACTGCTTTTTGATACCATATAATCAATGCATCAGCATTTGAAAATCTGCATAACTAAATCTGAATATTTTCCAAATGACAAATTTATGGTGCTGCAAAATCACGTGTGGGTAAATGATCCATTCAAAGTGCAAAACAGATTAATAGGTTAGTATAACAAGAGTATAAAAATTCATTAATGTAGTTAAGATTCTTCACTGCAACCAACTTCTAAGAAACTATCACTTGTCAAGTTTTGGAGTAGCATCAAAGAATATCCATAATTACCTAGAAAGGTTATTAAAATATTCCTCCCTTTTCCAACTACCTATCTGTGCAAAGTACTTCAGCCAAAAACAATGTATCTTAACAGATTAAATGTAAAAACAGATAGGAGAATCTGTCTTCTATTGTAAGAACAAAAGATTTGCAAAAATGTAGATGTCATGCTTCTCACTAAATTTTGTTTTTAAAGTTATTTTTCATAACAATTATTTAACACATAATGGTTTTATCATTTTTAAGTTAATAACCAAAATTTTTCTTTTAATTTCTGATATGGAATATAGCAACAGATATAACTCCCGTAACAAAAAGCTCTTTGGATTCTCCATAATTTCTAAGAGCGTAAATGAGCCTCAAGACAAAAAAATTTGAGAACCACTGCACTACAATCCCAGTTCCCATTCTGAAGGTCAAGGTCATGTCAGGTCTGGGCAGAAAATATACAAGACGAAACTGGCTCACATAGTGCCAAAAAGTATGACCGAATTATGTAGAAACTGACATAGGTATCAAATTGAAGGGTCTCCTCCCACACCCATCCAAGCCAAAATAGGAAAATTTTAGCATTGTGAGAATAATAGCTATATTTGACTGAAATCTGAGGGGGCTTAAAGTTTTAATAGGTCTAGAACCTAGACACAGGCTTTCAACTTCACTTAATTAAACAGTTAAAATAAGTAAAAATAAACTGCATCATTATATTGGACCAAACCAATCAAAGCACAGAGACAATTTAAGTGCAAAATGATTTTCCAAGAGTAGTTTTTAATTTTCTCTTGGTAACCAATTTTCTATCAGACTTCTAGCATCATACAACTGCAACTGCTTCCATAACGTCATCAGTAGGAAATAGTATTTCTTTCAGAAATCTACCTCCAGGCCTCCACAGCCTCCAAGACAAGAACTAAATGTACCTCCTCTCCTCCCTCCCTTCAGTGTCAATTTCTTTCCCCAAAGTAGATATTCCATAAATATTACAATATTAAGGACTAAATTTTAATGAATACAAATTAGAGGAAATGAAGAAACATTAACTTCCATTCTAACCTTCCTTTAAAAAAATGTTTCCAAGTTACATTTTTTAATTCTCCCGTGATTCTCTTTAAAAAAGACAAACACAAAAATCTCTCTTTTAATGACTTTATTCATGAATCTATAATGGAACTCAAAATAGCAAGGAACATAAAAAGCTTACATTAATATTTATCAACCAAATACACCAGAGAATATTTTTCATATAACAAAAATGTCTAAAATGCACATGAGAATACAAATATTCTCCACTTTGAGGAATTTCAAAGTAATGAAGATTTTCTTAATAGTCTGTCAGAAAAGCTCATTTACACTGTCAAATACATATAATTCAAAAGGAATCAACATAACTGATAAAATAATCATCTCAGTCAGTTAATCTCCTGGCAAAGTGCTACTTTATACTGAAAAAAGAATTAGTAAAGATTCTACCAAAAATTAGTAAAATTTTTAAATGCTGAACCATTATTCTGAAAGTATTTAAATTTTTTTCTTCAATATTCACTACATTCATTCCGTTCATCTGCCCCAATATGAGACCATAAACACTATTTTGCAATTGTGAAAATCTTTTAAGTCACAGATTACTTCCTGGAAGTTAAAAATTACTATACCATTGCTAAATGAAGCTTTTCATGATACAGGAGTGTGTTAGACACAATAATTGTTCTTTGTTTTGCACATGATCTTTGGCTTGAAGCTGTCCTGATATCCTTTCTAGCTGGTTTGGTTGTGGTTAGTATAAAATTCACAGAACAGCACACTAGCTTCATTTGAACCATAAAAGTAAACTGGGTCAATGGCCTAAAGGCAATGAATGGTGCATATCAAGATCTTGCAAGATAAGTTCCCCAAATCCCTAACTGATGTGGTCAGTGTTAAAGGAAATCAGTATTGCTGGAGTGGCTCACCTCCTTACATCAAAGACCTCTATCAATTCATTAACAGCATTAGCCAGTGAAAGAAAACTGGTTGGAAAAAAATCTAATCTGAATGAAGGCACACAGGTACAAATATTAGGCAGATGGATAAGACCAACTAAACTGCATATGCAAGTGTGGGTGTGTCCACTCCAAGCACATCCACACATCTCATGTTTAAGCTTGAATATCACCACATGGAAAACTCTATGCCTGTAGATACATATAACCTAGAGATCAGAACTAGCTGATGGTTTTCCAGAAATAGAGATATTAAATGATGCAGAAGTTGGCCTTTCCCCAAAGTGAAAGGTCTTAAATTAACAGCAAAGGGTTGCAGTTAACAATGGAAAGTTTAAGGAGCCATAAAGCTAAATCTCAGGACAGACAAGTTCAATTTCATAACTGAAGGCTGCTGATGATTCCATCTTGCTCCCCCTGAATAATCAAATGCAAATGCCTTTTAGCAATGGCAGCATTCAAATCCCACAAAAAATCAAGTAGTGCCCCCTTAAGGAGCACCTCCACTGGCACAAACTGTAAAACTTGGTGGGGTGCATCAGAGTTAAGAAAAGAGCTCAACAATTCATTCACGTTCTGCAAATACTGGAAAACTGGATTTGGAAGGTCCTGATAACCAACACATAGCAGGACTGCACAGGTTTTCAGGGACTCAGAGGAAATGGGACAAGAAAATGTGATGAATCTAAAACAGCTGTGGAGTACAAAGATCAAACCAGCCATAAATCTTGTAAAACAAGAGAGTACAGGCAAAATCATAACATCTCCTGTACGAAGCTGCTGCAATGAACGTAGCAGGCAGTCCAAAAATAACTGCTGGTAAGTTGGGTCTCCATCATGAAGTAATGAACAGCTAAAAGCCATGAGTTCAGCTGATTCTAGGAGTTGAATTTCCAGTGGTATATGCATTTTGACATCACGGACAGTTGGAAAACCCACAAGCAGGCACTTGATTTGCTTGCTGCATTCTACAACCTGCTCATCCTGAAGGCACCTGATAAGGCTAAACAACTCAGAAAATATCAGTTCTTCAGAAAAAACGTGGCAAGAACAGTAATACTGCTGCTTTGGCCTCAACTTGGAATCCAAATTCAAGGCTCCTCCTAATGACTTTTCAATTACTTCATTCAGAGCCTTTAAAATTTCCCCATCACAGAAAGGAGAACACTTTACCTTTGGCAGTTTCTTTCCCTCTAAAATATGCCACGAGTGACACTCAAGATTAGATGTCCCTTCCAAAAGAGAACGCTGCCCAGGATGATACGCAGCATGTTCTTCAGCCCAACTATTAAAGTAACCTTTGGCCACCTTATCTTTCCATGAAAGGGTTTCCAGCATTTTCCTTTCATTATAGGTTTTAAAATACCTGTTCCTGTGCCCAAACCATTTTGTATGTGTACTACAACCAATATTGGATTTTTTTACTAGCCAATTATTTCTGGAGAGAGGCTTCAGTTGAAACTTTTGCATGAAATACTGAATAGCACAGTCCCTTAAATGATTCAGCTTTGCTTGTTCCCCTTTCCCCATGCACTCAAACAGACGAATGTTCTCAGAAATAGTCTCTAGCTGGTATTTATGAAAGAACACACAACATTCTTCATGCCTTTTAAGAAAAGATTCAGGAATCACATGACAGGGAAAGAGAGCCTTCCTGGTTATTTCAGTCCCAAAATTCAGTACCATCTTAGATAACAGAAGTTGGATTGCCTCTCTTCCCTTATAGTGGAGACATACCACATAGACTTCTGAGTTTCCTGCCTTGCTAGTAGCAGGTTTGAAAACATGGACTTGGTCAAAGGAACAGTTTAGCAGGTACATCAGGTTTATGGAACAATGTTCAAACAAAGTAAACATCTTCAGAACAAAAGAGCCACCATTTCCAAGAGTGGTCAGAGCTGTAACAACTTCACAGTAATGCAAAGAAGAGACTAAGGCTTCTTGTTCACCTGGGTTTCCTTGACAGTCAAAACTCCCATCTGCAGTGATCAAGTGAATGGTAGCCATGCCGCTTATGAAATTCTGAAGTCCGGTCAGGTATTTCAAGGTCATGATATCACCAGTGTTATCTGGGCCAAAGTACCACGACTGCAAGGTGTTTGCAATAAGTCGGTCATCCATAATCATCATAAGATTGTCATTTGCTTCATGGTATGGATTCAGAGTATTAGCCACCCAGCTCCAATCACAAGGGAAGCGATGGGATTTTAAGTAGTGATTGAGACTAGCTATAAAAGCTCCAGGAGCTTCACAAAGATGTAGAGAATTCAGTTTTCCATTCTGAAAAGCTTCCTGTGGGATAAGTGGAAAGCTGCCCAAAATTTCATGAAACTTACACCATGCTTGTGTACAAAGTTCAGCATTCACAGATTTTCTCACATGAGCAATTATTTTTCCAGCTTTATTAGTGAAAGCAGTGTGCTCATGCCACTCATCCAGTTTCTTATCACTCAGTAGATTTTTCACTTCATTTAGGGAGTCCTTCAAATCAAGAAATGTGTGAAATTCCGTGTGGTCACAGGTGAAAATCTCACTGGGATCAGGTAACTGCCACTCATTATTAAGTGGCCTGCCATAGGAAAAGTTCTTGGTAAAGAGTTCAAAAATGTCAGCAAGAACATCTGGGCTGAGTGTCTCAGGACTTGAACCCAGTGGTGGCTTTCTGCACTTACTCATTTTCAAATTAAATTAAAATCTAGAAAAAGAAAGACACAAATGAATCAAGTTTATTAGTGAGTGACATCTTATCCACAGTGCATCCGGTCACACTCATGACAAACTGGATAAATAGGAAGGCTAATGTCAGCACACTCTGTTAAATAATGAGGCAATTTGGAATAAAGAAAGAGTAAAGGCTTTGATATCCAACAGACCTGGGCTCTTAATTCCAGCTCTGCCACTTACAGCTTAGTAAGTGGCCTTGGGCAAATTACATCTTTGAGTTTCACTTTATTATTTTAAAAATTGAGATATTCTTTCTTTAGATGAGGATAAAACACACTAGCATATAAAGAACATACACCAAAGAATATACATGAGTGAATGTCAGCTCTTCTTAGAACAGAAACCTATCTAGCCCTTTCCCAAAGTTCTCTACCCATGGCTGAGACACTGCCCACAGGGCCCCAAACACACTCTTGGACTAAAATTCATACCTGAATATGACCTTTGATCAAGCTCCAACAAGTGACTTTCAACTCTGTTTTTTAGCTCCCTCCAAATCACACCTCCTTCCAGGAGAGGATTCTGTACCTGAATCCAATAGTGGTCCTGCTACCAGGTACCACCCTGCCAGGATTGCCAAATATGTCCTCTGTCCAGATCTCACTCTCTTGATAAGACATGCACTTTGATGGTATCAAATCATCTTTCACAAGCCACCAACTAACACTCATCACCACACTGCTTGTTAACTCTGGTGGACTTGACTGGTTAGCCTCCTTCTGCTCAATGTTGAATTTGGTGTAGTTCACACCCTGGCCTATCTGTAAACTACAGATTCCTGTCTCATCTAGTAAGACAAGCTCCATGCTTACACTATAAAATACTATTTATTTCTGCCAATAAAACAACACAGTAGTTTGAGAGAAGAATTTTAAACTGAAGAAATATCCTTATTGAATATACAAATTACAAATAGTCACCCTACATTGTGTTCTAACACTGCCTAAGAAACCAAAACATCTGTCCACTGAAGAGGGAAAGGAATGTAAGAGAAAGAAGCGTGGCTTAATGACATAATGACAGAGTGCTGGAAAAGTTCTAAATTCCAGTAGGTAGAGCAATGAGTACCACAGCCAGTATTAACAATTAGCGCAATGTTAATCAACAGGTGCTTTAGTTCATGAATTATGCATTTATTTAGCATATTCAATGTATTCTTTAACTAGTTTTCAAAAAGAAATCTAGATCTGCTAAACATGAAAAAATTGAGTACTACACCACCACCCCACAAAAAGCCAGTGAAATATTTGATTAAAATGGGATATAAAGGTTAGTGCCCCAAGAAACACAATAGTATCCAGAACTGTATTCTATTAGCATTGTTTGAATTATTCTTTTAGCACACTTTCTTCATCTTTTTATATTTTCTTTATTTACAAGTCTGTCTACTAGCTTGCAAGCTTTTTGAAGTTACAAGTTATCTTCTTGGTCATTTGCCACAGTATAGCTAAAAGTGTGGCTAATAGTCACTATTACCTGTCAATCTTTTTCTTACCTCAGATCATTTTTTTTTTAATGTTAGAAGCTCTACTTAGGCACATTTCTGAAAGACGGCAAAAAGGAGGAATTTTCACATTCACTAAAAGCTTAAATAAAAGCAAATGGAAAGTTTATTACAAGTTATTCTGTCTTAATTCACACTGTGCTTACTGGAAACTACATTTAGATCTCAACTATATTTCGGAAAAAGTCTGATTTTAGTCATTAACTTCACATACTAATTAACAACTGTAGGTCAGCTCTGAAATCTTACCTAAGCTAATAGATAATTATCTTTATATGAGGACTAAAGTGATTCAAACACTCCATTGTTCTTCCTGATTATACATGTGGTAAATAGACCAAAATGATGTAACATATATTATTATATGATTTCAGGTCAATAATCCACAGCTTATCCAAACTTTGTTTCCTACTCTCAAATCCCAGAATCCAACCACTTCTCACTCCCCTCCAGCTACCAGCCTCCTGACTGTACACACAATCACCTCTCTTCTGGATTATCGCCATGGCCTTCTAACTGGTCTCTTTACTTCCACCTTTGCCTCCTACAGTGTATTCTGAAACACACTGACCAGAGTGACCTCGTAAGACCTAAGTCAGATGGTGTTTCTGCTCTGCTCAGAACTATGCAACAGCTCCCTATTTCATTGAAAGTAAATGCCATTGTCCTTACAGTAGGTACAAAGTCCTTGAAGATTTCTGCCCTTCAGCTCCATCCCATCTCTAATCTCTTACTACCCACTTTACTCACTCTGCTCCAGCCACACAAGCTTTCTTGCTGTGTACTGAAGACACCAGGCACACTGCAACCTGCAAGTCTTTGCAGTGGGCAGACCTTCTGCCTAGAATGCTACTCCCTCAGACATCTCCATAACTTCCTCATCTCCTTCAAGTATTTATTCAAGTGTAATTTCTCTGTGAAGCTTACCCTGGCTCCTAATTTAAAACTGCATCTTGCACTACCAGTGGTAAAGATAAAGGTAAGGGCCTTGCTGGATTTTTTCCCATGGCACTCTTTTCCTTCTAACATACTAATTTATTTATTTATGTTCACTGTTTTATGATTTGTCTTCCCCAAAATAGAATCTAAGCTCCACAGGACAAGGATCTTTGCTTTCTTGACTCATTTATCATCCCAAGAGCAAGCCCTCTATAAGATTTATCAAATAAATGAATAGATATCATACTTGGCACAAAAGGCAATCCTCTGATCAGGTTTTGAATATGAATCATAATAATGCACTTCAACTTCACTCCAGCACTTCCAATGCATGACAAAAAAAATTTTTTAATGTGGTATAGAATATAAGGAAAAAGTTTCCAGTATGTGTTCCTTTCCCTTTCATTAAGCACTCCAAGAGCTTTGTAGCATCATAATTCTGCTAGGAAGATCAGTATTACATTCCTGCTTTGCAGACTCGAGTAGGAAGTCTTGTAGCCCCTCCCTGCCCAAAGCCACAAAGGAAATGCCTGCCAAATTCGTGGTCCTAACACAAAACCCACAAGATCTCATTAACAGTCGTTACTCTCCAATTAACACTTACAAAGGGGTTTTGGAAGTGTTTCCGCCAATTCCCCAAGGGTGAAAACTGTACCTACTGTGTATACGGCGCTTTACTTTGAGCCAGGGGCACCCAAGGTTTCCTCTCATCCGTGGAAGTGAATCCTGAGCTCCCCTGGAGCAGCCCGGTCCCTGACCTCCAGGAACCTTGGTTCCCGCCCCCGCCTGGAAAGTCCCAGGAGGACCGGCGCGGAGCCCGGGCCTAGATTACCTTCGCTCACGCCCACCTCGGCCCCCCAGAGTCCAGAGAGGCTGCACTGCTCTCGCTCTCCTCACTCTCCACTTCCGCTACCGGCGCTGCTTCCCGGGAATGGTCGCTCCTTTGGGTCTGCGGCACCCCCAGTCGCTGAGGACGGAGGAGGAGCGCCGAAAGGCCGAGAAGGAGGCACAGACGCGCCCCTGCGACACCAGGGGCAGGTGCCCACGCCAGGCTGCGCCGCCGAACGCCGGCCGCCCGAGGGCTTCTGGACAAACACTGCGCACGCGCCTGGAGGCCGAGCTGGCGTCACGCGTCAACTTCACGGGCGCCGGCGACTCTCGTGGCGCCAAGGCCTCTCCTCCCTAAGTTTCGTTTCTCCGCCGGGAACAGAAGCGGAGAAGTGCCAGCCTCCCTACCCACAGCCTACCTGAAAACGGAAGCCGCGCGCAGACGGAGCTCCTTTGGCCCCGCCCCCTCGGGTGGAGGGGCGTGTGGGGCGGGGCAAATCTGTCAGGAGGGCTTCGCCCACCTGGCCCTGGACCACAGACGCTTTCCCGAGCTCTTGGGCAGAAGTTAACTTCTGGTTCAGGTTGAGTTAAAATTGGTGCTCAAAAGACAATATGATGATAAAGGCCAAACTAGGGAAATTGCAAGATAACATCTGTTATTACTATTTATATATGTGTGTGTGTGTATACACACACCAGTAACACAATCTCAGAAGAAAAATGAGTGAAAATTTGAATAGGCCATCCAAAAAAAGTAAAAGACAATAAGGATATACAAAGTTGTTTAATGTACTATAAAAAAATTGGAAACAAAAACAATAAGTATTATTTTCATCTATTTAGCAAAGATTTAAAAAGATCGATAGTGGCCATTGTTGCTGAGACTATGGAGGAAGAGGTTTACATACTGTGGGTGGGAATAAAAATTAGTATAAACCTTACAAAAAGCAAATTTCAAAATGGCCTTGCACCTTAGCCCAGCCATTCCTCTTCTAGCAATCTGTACTTAGAAGGCAAACAACTGGCACCAACTTTCGACAAAATGTTCATTTCAGCACCTCAATAACAACAATTACAAAAACTGGAGACTCTAAATGACTATTTTAGGGAATTAAGTTCTGCTACATCCGTATAAAGGGATGCTATGCAGCCATTAATAGGTTAGATGTATCAACAGTAGTACATGAAAATAGCAGAGTAAAGATATGTATAGAGTTTGAGCCATTTATGTAAATATATATAATGCATTTTTTATAAGTCTTCCAGGACATGTATCAATGGAGAAAAATAATTGTCTTTTCAAAAATGTTATTAAGTCACTTGTATATACATACACATGGGGAAAAAAACTTTATTTGGACTCTTACATCATAAACAAAAATACATTTCATTTGGATTGCCAATCCATATTTTAAAAGTAAAACAATAACTCTTAGCAGAAAACATCTTTGTAACACTGAAGTGGGCAAAAAGTTTATAAAAGGACAGAAAAAGCACTAAACAGAAAGGAAATACATATAAGTCAAATTGCACTAAAATTAAGAACATCTGTTCATCGTAAAACACCACTGAGAGTGAAAAGGCAATCGAGAGAGTGGGAGAAGATATTCACAATACATATTTATGACAAAACACTTGTATCCAGAATCTATAACTCCTGCAAATAAATAAGGAAAGATGTCCCAGTGGAAAAAATGGACAAAAGGCTGGAACAAACACTTCAAAAAGATGACATAACCAAAAGGCCAATAAACATATAAAAAGATACCAGCTTCATTAGTCTCTGGGGACATGTAAACTAAACCCATAATGAGATACAATTAACACATTAGACTGGCTAAAATGAAAAAGACAGAAAATACAAGTGTTGGAGAGTGAGGAGCAACCAATGGAAAACAGTTTGGAAGAAAAAGATCTTCCAAGATCTTCCAAACTCTGAGGTTGGTTGCCTTTTTTTCCCCCCAACTTTTTCTGAGGTGTAATTTATATGCAGTCAAATGCTCAGGTCTTCAGCATACTCTTCATCCACTCTCACCAAACAAGTCTTAAATATTTCAGAAAATTCCCTCAAGCCCCTTCCCAGTCTCCCACCCACAAGAAACAACCACTGATCTGTTTTCTATCATCAGAGCTTAGTTTTGCCTATTCTAGAATTTCACATAAATTCAGTTATTACAGTTTATAATATTTTGTTTCCAGCCCCTTCCACTCAGTGTAATAGTTGTTTATATTGTAGGGGAGGGGGAAATATTCTTTTCCTTCTATCCTTTTAGCTAGGATTTCGGCTGGGGCTCTGTAACAAAAGACAGATTAACAACAGAAAAGGATGTAAATTTACTAGTATGTTTTACATGACATGGAAGCCTACACAAGGAAGTGAAGACCTGAGAGGCCCGCTAAGCCTGAGTGTTTTTATGCTAGGTTTGATGAGGAACAGAAAGTTGTGGGAAAACGTGACCAATGGGTATGAGCTGAGTAGTGAACTGGGGGAAACTTGTTCATTCAGGTTTGTTCCATCTTCAGAGATAAGGATGTTCCTTTCCTTCAGCTACAGGGAGGCCTATCTCACACGAGGGTCTTAGGACCTGCTTTAGAGCCAAGGTCAGAGAGTCCTTCCTTTATCAGCTATTTCTCACATCCCTATAGCTTAAAATAGTCAATATGCCACGGTTTGCCCCATTTTGAGGTAGCATGTTCTAACCTTGTCAATATTCATCCACGTTGTTTTATGTATCTGTAGTGTATTCCTTTTCATTGCTAAGTAGCTTGCCATTGTATGAATAGACCACAGTTTAATTGTCTCTTCTCCTGTTGATGGACACCTGAGGTCTGTTCCCAGTTTGGGGCTACTACAACTAAACCTACTATGAACATTCAAGGTCAAGACATTGTGAGTATATGTTTTCTTTACTTTGGGATAAATACCTAGGTGTAGAATGGCAGAGTCATGGGCAGATCAAGCTTTCTCAACCTCAGCATTATTGTCATTTTGAGAATCACTGACGTAGATGTATGTGTAATCCTTAAGAAACCTCCAAACAGTTTTCCAAAGTGCTTGCACCATTTTACATACCTACCTACGATACATAAGAACTCTGGTTGTTCACATCCTCACCCACTTTTGGTGTTGTAAATCTTGTCCATTTGCTTTATTGATGGGAGTTGGTTGCTTTTAATATGTCATTCTTCATAAATACTAATTAAAAATGAAAAGCCATCAATATTGTTCTTTTGTGGGACTATAGACTAGATGGAAGGATATGTGATCTCTTAGACACAATCACTATGTTCCCTGGGGCTTATAAATATTCAGGAATATTCCAAACAACAGAGCTATGGTGAGCCAGTCTTTACTAAAATAATCACAACTTCAACTAACATTTTTTGAGTATATAGTGTGTGCTCAGCACTGTAACTGCCTTTTTCTTTTTCATTTAATCACCTCAAAAACTCCATGAGGTAGATCCATGTATTGTCCCTATGTTATATAAAGAAAGAAATCAAAAATCAAAGTGATTAAGCAATTTGCTGAAGATCTTATCATCAGTAAATAGCAGAGGCAGGGTTTGGACCTAAGTCTGCCTGAGTCCAAGGCCAATCTGTTTGACAAGGGATTCCTAGAAATGGCCTCCAGTAATTAGAAACAACTTTATAAGCCACCTTCATGGCCCAAAATGCTTATAATAGGCCAGTAATTTTGAAAAAATGATATGAGCTTCATTCATGTTGTCCTAAAGCAGGCAGGCAGATTATTAAAAAGTTTTTGGAAAAGATGCAATGTTATGAGTGAATGAAATTAGTATCTGAAACTTTTAAAAGTTGAGAGAAAAAGCCCTCCACTAATGTATTTGCAAATTTGGATTTAAATGGGTTTTTAAATAAAGTGTGAATGAATTTAGTACCAGCTTTTAAGTAGATATATTTTAATGAAAACATACACAGTATCAGAGTGGAAGCTAGCTACAATTATTCTTTCCATGTCCTGAGTGTTCTTTATATTCAACTGGCATGACAGTGAGAATGCAGGTGGTATACAAGAATTGAAACAACAGGCTCCCCAGCCTCTGCTCTGATTATATTTCTTTGTCAAAGCAAACAGAAACTAAACTGCTTCTGTGGTCATCTGTCTCCAATCAACTTGCTGAATCTCTAATTACATCCTCAGACAGGTTCTGTGAGGCAACAATATACAAATCACCTTTCCAAAACCCCAGAGGGAGTTTTCTTTGGTGATGGAAGTATTCTTTATCTTGATAGAGCATTTAGGTTAGAAAAACTCAAAACTCATCAGATGGTACAATTAAGATTTGAGCATTTCACTAAACACAAATTTTACCTCATTAAAAAAAAGAGCCATAAACAAATATTGAACTCTAACTTATGCATGCTTAAGTGTTAGGGGGAAAGTGTTCTGACATCTGCACCTGACTTTGAAATGCACCACACATAAGATGGATTGATGGATGGATAGAGGGGTGGAAGGATGATAATGTGAGTATAGCAGAACACTCATGATTGTAGAATCAAGGTGGTGGACATGTGGCTATTCACTATGTAATTCTTTTAGCTTTTCTCTGTTGAAATTTTTTCATAAAAAAATATTGGGGAAAATGAACAGGGATTCATGAATGTGAATGGCATCTCTTTCCATTAAAAAAAATAAACACATACATACAATGAGTATCTAGCATTTCTGATTAACCTGGGAACCAGAGACCCTGAATGAGCTTTCAGTGAACAGCATTGATCTTGGCGGGGAACAGACAAATGTTCTTCTGGCTTAGTCACTTGATCCATCTATCTTATTTGATGAACACCATTCAGGCTTCATTTTGACCATTACACAATCTTAAATTGTTCCTATTCTTTGTCGCATAATGTTCAAGGACTCTCTTCTTGCCTTATGGAATGGACCATTGTTTAAAGGCAGCAAACTAAAGGAACACTGACATTGAAATTCCAGAAGTCAACGAAGGTTATAAACCTGGTAATAGTTCTTCCGATTTCCCTCATGCTGATCTTTGCTAGGTATTTAAATTGCATTCTGATCAACATTCTCATACAGCACTCCAAGCAGTCAAAATACAATGTTAAAAAAAGGAAACAAAGTAAAAATTTTACCAATTTATCTATTCCACTATTGGGCAGAGCATCTGCATTGTGGTATCTATGGGAACATGCTTGAAAACAGCAACATGAAATCTCTTCCTTCTTACTGTTTAAAAACTAAAGAAAAAATACAGAAACAAATCAATTTTTAAGCAAGAGGAAAAAAATAACTAAAGTTGGTTCTTACGGACTTAGGGATGTTTGCGATACAGTCAAGCAGAAATACCCAGGAGGGAGATGGAAAATAATAGGTGGCTGCAGTTCAGGTAAGAAAACTGAACTAAAGTGCCATCCAACTCTGGATTTTTAAGTACCTATCTTATTATTATTTGTTTAACAATCATTATGATACTTAATTTAGAAATGTAATCAATACCAGAAGTTGTTAAAGCATCAGCCCTGGAGACTCTTACCATTAATAGCTCACCTAACACTGTCCCTCCATGGGACCAATAGAGTCTCTCCTCTTGCAATGGTTAAGTCCATCAGCTCTGACAGCCTGATTAAATCATCTGAGTGCTTGGGTTGAAGTCTCCACCTACTAGCTATGTGACCTTGAGCAACAAAGACTTCCAAGGGTCACACTGAGGATTATCAACTGAATATAAAGTACTTAGGACAGGTTCTTGCCAGTATCTGATGTTAGCAGCTCCTGAGAAATGTCTGTTCTTTTCTGGAGGATAGGGCGCTAAATTCAGACCTTCTTTGGAGAGTTCTCCTCTTGCTATTTCTTTTTATATTCAAAATCCTCAATAGAGCAGACAAGGAAAAGGGAGGGAGACTAAGGAGAAGAAAGGGGAAAAAGAGAAAACAGTTGAGATCAAATTATTTCATATTGACCACTGAGAAGCTGTCAGATGTATCTACCTGCTTTCTGTCTTCAGCAATTTGGGCAGGTTTCAAAGAGCAGAAAGAAGACTGTAAAATGAATGAACACCTGAGTCAACATGGATGCATTTCAAAAACATAACATGGAATGATACAAGCAAATTGCAGAACAGTTTTACATTTATGTAATGTTTAAGAACACATGAAACCATGAAACAATTCTGTTTAATGTTTATTGATACAAACATAGTACAAATGTAAAGACATGGAAAAGGAAAATGTACACTAACTTCCAGAGAGTGGTAACCTCTGAGGAGATACAGGGGATCAGAAAGGGGCACAAAAGGAACATCAATTATATCTGTAATGTTGTGATTCTTTTTACTGAGCTCTGAAGCAATGGCAAAATATTAGCACTTTTAAAATCTAGGTAGTACATTCATAACTATTACATTTATTCTCTTTACTTTTCTGATTATCTCTCTCATTCCTAAATCCGTACAAATTCCCATACCCTTCAGAAATCCATATGTTCAGCCAAATCACATGTTTGAATGATTTTCAGGAATGAGTACGCTTCTCAGATTCTATTTGAAAAGTGTATAATAAATATATTAAGATTAGGTTATATTTGTGTTATATTTGCATTACCAAAATATATTTCAGATTCTAATATCTGGGTTGAATTACACATGTTATCCTATCATTAGGTTTTTCTTATATTACCACCACATTACATTTTGAGGGTCGTTTGGAAGTTAACAAATTGCTTGTGTATCTAAGATCACCCGTAGATTTCATCTGTAAGTCCGGGGAGAGGAAATCCTGGGGCAAAATACCTCTAAACCCAAAATCAGTCACAGGGAGAAATAGTTTCATTTATTGCTTACAAATTGCAGTCCTGGGCCGTTTCTCTCTCCTGCTCCAGCAGAAGCAAGCAAGACCTCTCCCTCACCTCTCAGGTTCACATAAGCCCTCTGTTGCCCAGGTAATTACCCACTAATATGGAGATGAACGACTCTCTACCCCTGAGGAACTCCTACTGATATGCATATGCACTGAAGCCATACTTCTCTCCACCCCTGAGCCAGGTGAGATAGTCTAGAAATATTACAATTTTACCCACACACCTCAGGAGCAAACTGCAACTGATTGATGGTGGCTGCCCAGAGTGCTCTGTTGAGACAGTTGTGAAACCACATCTGGGCTCCACAGGAAGAGCAGTGATCAGCTAGGGAGGCGTGTGAAGGTGGTAGAACGGTTCCCTTTGTGGCCCAGTGATATTCCTGACACTTTCCTGATTCTCCTTCTATGTCTCTCACTGTTCCTTCTTCACCTCCCTTCTACCTTGATCCTTCCAAGAATTCCCCCACCTTGATTCTCCTAGGTCTTTACTCTTGTTACTCATGCTACAACCATTTCTGATCGATTTCATTCTCATTCACAGCCACTCTACACGCAAATGAGTCCCTTCTTTTCTGTTTTTCTGTGAAGTCTTCCCAGTACCATCTGGACCAGGTGAGACACCTTCCCTTCTTCCCCAAGGCACACACACAGCATTTATCTCTAAGTATTCCAACTACTTGTTTACCCATCTATCTCTGTTGTGGGCTTTGAAAGGACAAGGCTGCATCTTATTGATCTCTGCACTCCCAGCCTCTGGCACATAGTAAACAATCAATAAATGTTTGTTGAATAAAAGAATGTCTTGATGAACAGTGTCCTTATTTTGCAGGAAAGGAAACAGACTCAGAAGTTGGGTTGTTCTCAAGGTTATCCTTCCTCTGAAACCTTCCCATCCTTCCTCCAGTGCAGGATTGATAAACGTTTTCTGTAAAAGGGCCAGATAGTAAATATTTTCAGCTCTTGTGGGTTATATGGTCTCTGACACAACCACTCAACTCTGATATTGTAGCCAGAAAACAACCATAGACATAGCTATTGCAATAAAACTCTATTACAAAAACAGGAAGAGGACTGGATTTGGCCCATGGGCCATAGCTTGTGGACCTTGCTGTAGAAGACGGCAAATAGACACTTCTACACATCTAGTTCCTTCATTGAACACCCTCTCTGCCTCAACCCAAATCCCAGGACCCTGATTCCAATGTTTCCACAGTCCCTGTTGGAATTAGGTCTATAATCCCTCATATCTCTAAGCCAAGTTGTTGGGGAAGTCTCACAAAAGAACTGGCTGAAAAGCCTAGACCAGAAGGGATAAGAAGAGTTTGTTGACATTGGCTCTTAAGAGACCTAGGGAAATTTAAAGAGCCACATCCTCCTTGGGCACCCATTATGAACACTATTAAGATTTTAAAAAGAAAAGAGTCCATTTCTCGGGTGCAATAGACAAAAAGAAAGCAGAACAAAAGCTCTCTCCTATTCCCCAACTCCCTTTCTACATTTCCAAATGACTAGCCTCTTTTTCCCCCTTACAAACTATTCAAACTTCTTCCACTCTTCTCATATTTCCTACACTACTGTCCTCTCGCTCATTGTCAGGAGGTAACCTCACCTCTTCCTTCACAGAGGAAATAGAAGCCACCAGAAGTGAACTTCAGAATTCTGCCATTCACCACTAATTTATCTGCATCTACACCTGTCATAAGGCGGTAGGTGTCTGAGGCTAATCCCTCCTTCCCTTCTCTGTGTCCCAGGTCTTTCTCTTCTCAGAGAACCTGATCCCATCAGTTGTTTCTTAGAATCTGCAATTTCCTTGGCTTTTCTTTGAGATCCCTTTTCCCAGCTTTATCAGTTTCTATCCAAATCAGGGGGTATTGGTGAGAATCCTTAAGGTCAATTCACTTCCTTCCCTTGGGTCACTTATAGGGGAAAGAGTGATATAGGAGTCACACCAAAATCTTCTGTGTTTCTTCTCATTGGATGCTTTTCAGCTTATAGCATGAGGATAGCCTCTTCCCTTGTTTGGCTGTCACTGGAAAATATTTTTAACTGGTTTATTTCATTGAGTGATGGGGGTGGGTGGTTGTGGAAGACAAGTGTTGTTCTGTAATCACGAGGAGACCGGCAGCTTCACCCTACCAACCTTTGGGATAAGGTGGGGGTGGGGAAAGATGAAATGCAGTGAGCCCAGCAGACCTAGCAGCCCCCAGCCTCACGGCAGTGGCAGGACCTCTCAGGAAGCCTGGCATGGTTTGGGAAGGGTATCTTGCTATCACATTTCTCATTTACTCTTTCTGCTGACCACTTTTTTCTCAGTAAGGGGTAGTGTCACCCTGAACACAGAAAGGGCTCCTGGTGTGCTTGACTTTAGGACAGCAAAAGTAGGGGAGGCTAGGAAGCTGTATCCACTCAGCAGCCAGGCTCAGGAAGGAAGCAGCTCAGGGGTGTGAATGAGCAGAGAAGACCGGCAGGCAGGCTGAGCCCCTGGTGCCACAGTACACAGCATGGCAGAAAGAGGCAGGTAGGAACCCAGGCTTGGGCAGTGGACTTGGGAAGCAACAGTGAAAAGATGTGGGGGGAGGAGGGAGTCCTGCAAATCCAGGGTCTCCCACCACCACACAAGGTCTACAGCTCCCAGTGGGAGAAAAACAGCATCCCCAGGGAGAAATTAAAACATGGTAACTGAGCATTCAAACTTGGAATTAATGAGCAAATCCCATCAAACCTTTGACACCATGGGCTTTGGCAGAAACCTTTTAAGCACCAATGATTATCCCCATGCTCTTCATCTTCAGGCTTCATCTCTGTGATGGACTGCCCCCTGCATAGTGCCCTGGCATTTCCATGCACAAAATAATTGGCTAAGGAACACTGTCGGACACCTCTGTATGAAGGAAACTGCAAAAACAAATTCTACTCTATCAACTCAATTTTTTTGATATTTTGAATCTGAGAGCATGAATTCTGTTTTTATTTGACTTCTCCATGATATGAAATCGTTCTTTACCACAAAACCAAAATAAAATGGAAATAGTTCTCTATACTTAGTAGTTAAATAGCCATTTGCTTCTAAGAGATTTTTGGATATTTTATGTTCCTCTCTATAACATTGCTATAAGGGGCATAGAATTCTCTAGACTCTGAAGAAGAAACTGAGGCATAAACAACCCATGGGTATGGAGTTAACAGAGCTATAAAAACTCAGTAACAGTAGCTAAACCTCATTGATATAACTAATATTAATTAGTTAATTAATATTAGTATAGCTAAACTGAGTGGGCACTGGGTTTACTCATTTAGTCCTCACAACAATTGTGTTGCTCTATTATCTCTGTTTCACTGAAGAGAAGGTGACCTAGTAGGTTCAATAACTTGCACAAAATCACAGGCTGACACATGGTGACGTCAGGACAAGACAGTTCATCTGACTGAGAAGCGTCTTCAATCATGAGATATGTATATTAGTTATATATTGCTACATAGAAAACTACCCCCAAATTTAGTGACTCAGGGGTGGAACTTTTGGAATGGTAGAGTAAAACTTAGTGACTTAAAACAACATCTGCTATCTCAGTTTCTGGGGGTCAAGAATCCTGGCACAGCCTCTGGCTCTGGGTGCCTCACAGGCTACAGTCAAGGTGTCAGCTGGGGCCACCGTCATCTCAAGGCTTGCCTGGGGAAGGAACCACTTCCAAGGTAACTCCTGAGGTTGCTGGCAGGATTTAGGTCCCTGCTGGCACTTGGCCAGATGCTGCTACCAGTTCCTTGCCACCTGGACCTCTCCAAAGGGCCCAACATGGCCGTTGCTTTATCAGAACAAATAAACAAGAAGAACTAGAGAGAGAGAGTTTGAATGAGATGGAAGTCCCAGTCTTTTGCAAACTAAGTTTAGCATACTCCAGTCAGTAGAAGCAAAACTGGGTCCAGCCCACACTCCAGGGGAGGGGACAGCACAGGGGTGTGGAGACCTGGAAGTAGGGATCATTAAGAGCCATTTCAGAAGGCGCCTTCTCAGGTAACTGCCCTCTCCTCATCACTCACAGGGGCAGGTATGATTACATCATGTGACTGTGACCCCCCTTAGCCACAGCTCACTGGAGATGGACATCTGAACCAAACCTGGCCAATTAGATTCTCTCCCCCAGGAATTCTGAACTGTAATCCAGAGACCATGGGTGGATTTTGCCAGAGGCTTGAAATGAAATGGTATTAATGAGGGTATAACTAGTACATATAACTATAGGGTAGCCATCTCTACTGTGCTCAAAGGTAAGTAGAGAGAACCAATATGAGGTGGGAGAGGAAAAGAGATTGGCCAAGCTTCCTCCCCTGAATTTGGAGAGGTTCAGTAAAAACTAGGTTTCGGTCACCTGCGACCAGTGGTGATAGTCATAATGTTTAATGACCAATAAGGCCCAAACACCAACTAATTGGAAGGGAACGTAACATAAACATCTGGTGCAGTCCCACTGCTGGACCCTGGGTGACCGCCAGCTGTTCGGCACCAGAAAGTACACCGCTCTCTCACCTCAACCACACTGCTACCCTCAGGGAGTTAGGTGGGGAGTCTGACCCAGGAACCTCGGAATCACTCAAGGTAGTCACCGTGGCCGCCTAGCACAGAACCTCCATGTGATCACAGATTTCCTCTGTAGGCCCCTGGGGAGTCAGTATCTCTGCCAGGCAACTCACAGATGAGTTTTTGTGATAATGTTCGGTGCGTTCACTGTGATCTCCGAGCACTGTAGGTATTCACAAGGATGTAACTAATGTCGGCTGCTCCAATGACAAGACCGAGACAAAACAAAACAAATAAGCCAAGAGCCAGTATTTAGGGGAAGGGCCAGGTTTATTCGTATTATTTTTTATATTAAATCCACTGAGAATCCCAAGCCAGACGATGTTCATGCAGCTCAGTTCTGCCCTGGTGCTAGGAGTGACACAGCATCCCTCTATAGTCTGGGAAGAATTTCCACCCAGGCTTCCCATTTCCCACACAATTTTCCTTCTCCACTAGGAGTAAACATCGGTGAGTGCCATCTGAAAGCCAGTGAGGAACTGATCACTGAAGGAAGTTTTCCCCTCAACATTAAACAAAAATTTGCTTTCCTTTTGAGATCTCCACAGAGTAAAATCTTTGCATGGGAGATATGCAGAAAGACTGTTTTTTTTCCCCCTTAGATATTGTGGATAATTGCTCTGCTTCCTTATTAAAGGAAATACGAGGTAAATCGTTACAACTTGCAACAAAGAGAGATTTATGCCCCCATCTCACAACTGAGCATGGTGCACACATTTCCTCTCTAATAAGGTCTAACATGATGCACAGCAGTAGACTTACATACTCACAATTATTAAGTCTTAACTCACAATACAACTTGTCTTTGAATCAGGAATTTTTCCCTAGAAGAGATTTTGGATAAGGTATACAGCATATGTTACTTTTATAATTAAAGGAAGAAGGAAAAAAAATATGTAATTGTAATTTTTCTTTAATCAAAGCCTTAGATGAATTCACTGCAAAATCCTACCCTGGGTTACCAACTGGACATGCAGTGGCATCATGATTGTATGTAGAGATGTGTGGAGATCAAGTTCATCATTATAAATAAGAATGCCTGACATTATTGAGTACTCACCATGTGCCAGACACCATACTCTCTACATACATTATCCCATTTTATACTCACAACTCTCCCAGTAACTATTAGTATCCCTATTTTACAGAAGAGAAAACTGAGTCTTAGAGAGGTTCTGAAGTTTGACCAAAGGTGCACACTTAGTAAGTGGTAGAATAGGGATTTGGAATGAGGTCTGTTTTACCCCAGTGCTTACTCTGAATCCCCCCATACTATTCCTGAACTTCAATCTCTAGAAATAGCACACTGCCTTAAGTATTTAGTAATAGAGTTAGTTTAGTAACCTTCCAAATAGTCTCACCCAGCATTACCTCCTTCTTCAGTTAGTCAATATAAAACCTTAAGATGTGTATCAGTTAGCTACTGTTGCATAGTACATTCTTAAGTGTACTTAAGAGTGTACTCACAGTAACTGTTAAGCAACATTAAGCAATAAATACTTGTTACTGCTCATGAATCTATATGGCTCATCTGAGCAGTTCTTCTGGTCCCAGCTGAACTTACACACCTGAGGTCAGCTGTGGGGCAGGTAGGCAGTGCTGTCGATCGAAATTGGGTTTTCACATGATGGGGGGCGGGGGGGGCTATGGGCTGTAGCCTGGTATGATGGCCTCAGCTAGGATAACTGGGCTCTGCTCTGTGTGGTTCTCATCCTCCAGCATGCTAGCCCAGGCTTGTTCAAATGGTAGAGGCAAGGTTTCAAAAGCAAGCAAGAGACTGCAGAAGAGTACAAGGCCCCCTGGAGGCCGAGGCTTGAAACTAACAGATGCCACATTTTATTGGCCCAAGCGAGACCCAGGCCAGCCTGGAGTAAGAGAGGTCAGGGACTAGAAATTCTCATGGCAAAGGATGTGGATATAGGGAGTCATTAATTGGGGCTGTTGATGTAATCAGTCTTCCACGATGAGTAGCTATGAAAACAGTAAATCTCCTATTTTGACACCAGTAGCAACGCCGAGTATGTGTGGACTCTTGTCATGATTGCTGTTACAGTCACTGCTTCGATGAGAGGAAACTGAGGCTTAAAGAGATGAAGAAACTTGCTCACAGTCCAATGCTTCTGTGCAAAGGATGTGGTCTTAGCCTTCACTAGCTCAGTCCAACCAACTGTACCCTGAGCCATGTGCTCCGGTGGCTTCTTTCTTAAAAAATGCAAAGGTTGATCTATACCCACCTGTTCCCAAGCATGTATTCAAAGGGCTTAGAGCTTTGCCTGTTCATCCTCTCACTGGAGGGCCTCATGAATTTGACAGCACTCCAGAGTCCATGGCTTTCAACGAACCCTTTCTTGGTCTATTGCTTTTGCAGCTTTTACTCTAATTCCCAAGTGTGTATGGTGTCCTGGTGGTATAATGGCTGCTCTAGAATGATAAACAAGCCCAGCTACTGGTTTTCATGTCCCCTAAGTATGGATGTGAGGTTAAGAACAGGGGCTAAGGGCCAGGCACCTCTCTCTGCCTCTGTTTCTTCATTTGCAAAGGATAAACATTTAACCTGACCTTGTGTCTTACAATATTTGGGAGGATCCGAGGAGGCAGTGGGTGCGAGCAAGCTTTACAAAGATAAAAGGTGAGACATGGGGCCATGAGGCCGAGCAGAAGATGCAAGAAAGCAGAATAGGATGGGAAACTAGGGTAGGACCCTGGAGAAGAGAAAGGGTGAAGTTCTCTGCCCAGAACCTGCCCAGATGGGCACAGATTTAGGCTGAATACACTCTTCCCCAGACCCTTGGGCGAAAAAGTAAACCCCTCACTCACAAGTAATATGTTGGCTACACTGTCGCCTGCTGACCATCATGTGTAACAGCACAGACACTGAATAACCAGGGAGCACAATGGACTTGGGTTTCAGAGACCTCAAGACCACAGGTGTACCAGGGCACCTATGAGGACTTTCTGCCTACCCAGACCCACAGCTGCTTATTAGGCCTCATTTAGAATCTGGCCCCCTGCACTTTTCTTTTTTTCCCAGGGATCCAGAGACTCTGTCTCTGTTCCGTTCCCTTAGGCACTGGCACTGTCCACTCTCGAAGCTATGGCTGTACCATGGCACCCAGTCTTCCCAGCTTCTCTATTCTTTGCAAAGACAAAGCCCAAGGGTCATATTTCCTTCCAGAGTTGTGTTACTAATCATGGGGAAATGGCACAGGGCAGGTGTGGGAAGGGAAACAATATAGCAAAATTTTCAACCCTGGTACAAAAGTTGAAATGACTTACCAGAGTCACAGAGTTAGTAAGCAAGAGAGGTGGGATTTGAACACAGGCCTTCTGGCTCCAACACTCACCTCCCTAACCACTAGGAAATACTGCCTCTCACTGTAAGTAGTGAGATTGATCTTTGTGGCTTGTAGGCTCTGGGAGTTACTTTGGGTTTTAATCCTCACTCTACCTCTGTGTCATTTGCTATGTGTGTGAAGTTGAATACTATACTTAAATTCTTGAAGCTTCAGTCTCCTCTTCTGTAAAATAGAAGGACTGAAAATTATGACAAATATTAAATAAAATGATGCATATAAAGCACATCACATGGAGCCTGGCAACACTAGGTACTTAATAAACAATAACTACCCTTTTATATTTTTTCAGTGGTCCTGAATCCAGTTGTTGTTGGTCCTGAACCCAATTGTTTACCCCTGGCTCTGCCATCAACTCGCCATATGACTGAAACCCATTTGGTTCATTGCAGATGCCTCTTCCTCATGCTCCATGATTCTCTGCTACCACCTCCAATGGACTGTTTTCCTTAGACAAGAAATAGTCCTCTAAAAATAATATCAACTCTATTGATTCCCTGCTTAAAGCTTCCCGGTGGTTTCCTGTTGCACAAAGAACAAAATCTAAAACACTTGCCATGACTTGCAAAGCGGCCCACGATATGACCACTGCCCACCTCTCCCTCTTTATGCCTCACCTCCCCCGTTCCCTGTGATCAAGTCACACTGGCCTTCTTTCTGTTCTAACAACTTATTCTCTCCTTGTGGTATTTGCCAGAGAAGCAGCCAGAAAATTATTCGCTTTGAACTGTGCAAGGCTGACTCCTTCTTGTCACTGAGGTCCCAATTCAAATATTCATTATAGAGGCATATTCCCTTAATCTCATGTCCATCCTCTCTCTCAGTCACTGTGTTTTTATCTGCTTGCGAGCACTCACTATGATTAGAAACTATCTTGCTTGTTTATTTATTGGACTGGTTTTCTCTCTGTGTCATTCCATCAGAATGTAAATTACATAAGAGCAAAGAGTGTCGTTAGGACGGCTTTTTCCGTTTTGTTTACTACTGTGGCCCTGTAATAACATGAGCTCAGGGCCTGGCATCTAGTAGATCTTTAAGACATAGAGGTTGAATTAATAACTACATGAAGGAATTCAGTTAGCCCAAGACATTTATGAAACATGGTCACTTGGATTCGGTGATATCAGAAGGTCTTTGAGCTCTAAAATTCTAAGAACCTTGGGGCTTCTTGGGGTCCTGAGCCAGTATAGAGAAGAGAAAGGTCTGGACTGTGGAATTCTATGAGATGTTATTGATAATTGATGTTTGCCCAATCATGGGAACAGGCTTTAATCAACTTCCATGTAAACTCAGAAAGACACATTTTGTCCAAATGTCCCCAAAACGTCTCTCACTAGTATTTAATGATTCTCTTAGCGTGAGCCTTTTTATCTCTTCTACACCCCCATAACCACATCCATGACAAGCAAAAGGGCAGTATCAGAAAAGATGGTGGTTGACACTGGCTGATGTGACCTTTGCCTCTGGTCCAGAGATGTTTGTTGCCTCTTAAGGTTCTCATTTTATAAGCATTTTTTTTTCTCTTGAAAATGTTCCATCATGTACCACCCAGGAACAATGAAAACACTTTCTAGACAGACCTGGACTTTAGTTATCTTGGCACTAAGACTATCACGTCACATCATTCTCTAATTAATTTTCTAATTAATTAATTCAACAAATATGTATTCAGCTCCTATCATGTGCAGTCAAAAGGAGATCAAAAGAGATGCCAATCCCTATTCTTACGGCATATCAAGTGATCAAATGCCAAAATTACACAAGTGCTCCTTGCCAGCTATGATACAGGCGATGGCAAGCATTCTCAGGAATCCTCTAGAGTAGGTAAGAGAATGCAATCTGAGAGCAGAGCAATACTTGCTGATGAAGGACAAAGGGTAAGAAATACTAGCCCGCAACACAAGTTGGTTTCACAATAGCTTTCTACACTTAACCTCTTTGAAACTCCCCTCTTCTGACTCTGCTTGCTTGTGGGGTTTAATCAGCATGTTTGATTAGAAGTTGGGGAACCATGGGGAGCTGAGGCTGTTGTTTCTACACAGGGAAAACAGTCTACCTTAAAAATCCTGATGTCACCATGTATTGGTCTCCAGTGCACACATTAATTTGTGCTCATGTCTGGGGAAAGTAGGGAGGAATTTGCAAAACAGAAAAGAAGAACAGAAAGAGACAGGTGAGGCCTCGGGCAATACACAAAGCTGCGGAATAGGCGGTCGTGTCAGGGAGAAGATTGTATCAGCTTCAGCAACAGATGAGCCTTGTCTTATTTTTCTTTGCTCCTCTGACCAGTTACTCCATAAATGTCAAACAGAGGATGAACCAAGGTAAACGTGTTATTATGAAAAAGGAGGGAGCCATCTGCTTCATGGCAGATGTCTGGACTATAAAATATTGCAACACCCAGGTGACCTTGGGGAAGCTTGCACTGGTATGATATTGGCCATTTATGCAGATAGAGTAAGTCCTCTGATTTGAGCTCGAGAGTGTATTTATGTGGACTGCAAATAGAAATGCTCTTTGAACATGTGTGCTTTCTTCCTGACCTTTTGAGTTGACCATGTCCTCTTTGGCTGGATTTGCTCTAACACAAAGGCATGTGGAAGGTATGTTTGCTGCAGGGGGTCCTGCTGTGTTTAGCAACCCCTCAAAACGTAAGAGAAGCATTTCTCCAGGTGTTTGGGGTTCAGAGGAATGTGGTTTGGCCGTCAGCAAGGCCTGGTCGTCAGTATACTTGTGCTCGGTTGCAAGCCTCCACAGCTCTGGGTCCCAGGGTGAGTATTGTTATCTGGGCCTTCTGTGAAAAAGTAAATACTATGCTGTGGAATTGATCTGCATTATGCTGCTCCCCTACCTACAAATCTTAAGGAGAAAATTTTATTAAAAAAATCTTTGAACTCAGAGAGGTCTAGATTTAAATTTCAACTCCACATCTACGTAACTGAATGACTGGAGCAAGTTATAAAATCTCCTTGAGAATCCACTTATTTATCTGAAAATGGAGATAAGAATGGTGTCTAGCTCTTAGGAATGGGTTTTTCACAAGGATTAAGAGAGATAATATATGCGAAGTGCTCAGGACAGCGGCTGACTTCTGGCAAGGGCTGTTTTCGTTGCATATGATTCTGCATTGCTACATCCAGTCCTGTAACCAGAGAATATTTTTCAGGATGGGAAAGAGGAGAAGCTAACCATTAAAGTGCATCTTCCGGTGGCTGATTCAAGAGGTTTTTAGGATGTTTTTTCCTATATACCAAGTCAATTTAGTGGACAGAAATGAGCAGCATGGACAGCTCTACCAACAGGAAATGGGGCAGAAAGTGCTGGCTTTGAAATCGGACCATCTACCTCAGTGTTCTTAAAATTGTGGGTCTATGCAAAACCAACAGAGGCTTGTGAGCAGCATTTTAAAAAAAGAAAAGAATGGAAAAACTTGCATAGTGTATTTATTTGCACAGTGATAAGTATTATTTCATGAACCTCGTGTGAGTGTTTGTGTGTGCTGAGATTAAAGAAAAAAGTATATATGTCAAAAGTTGGAAAACCACTGATCTGTTAGATCCTTTTCTCTAGAAAAATCTATTCTCAAACTATTTCTGGCTTGACTGACTATTGGTGTCTACCTTTGAAGTTACACATACTCCTGGTCTAGTCATGGTGAATAAAACAGTCTCAACGGCTCAGCAAGTTACCTCTCTGGAGACCTTAGGCTAGCACTCCAAATATCAAAAACATTGAGTCAAAAATTCAGTCAGGCATCTGGGATTTGATCTACTTGATGCTAAATAATCAACTGAACAGTTTTCCCCCACAAGGCTGATAAATTGGGAGTACTACCTAAACATTGGTCCATTCTTAGGCATCAAATACTGCCATTATTTTCCAATTTTATTGTTCATGGTAAACTCATCTTCTTTCTAACCCACAACTAACCCACTAGTTAGCAAGAGACCTAAGTTTTTCTACCCCCAGATCTGAAATGGCAATATGTTTGGATATGTGTCGCCTTCTGACCACCCAGCATCCACTTCCCTTTCTAAAAGCACCTCTGTTTCCTTTTGAGAATTCACCTCTTTGGAATTCAATAATCTGGACCTTGCCCTTTGTCCTTCAGGTTGTGTCCAGGTAACCAAAACCTGCAGCAGTCAGACACTCCCTTTCTGGGTGTTAGTCATGAATGGAGAAGAGACTGACCCTTGTGGGGTTCCCTCCCGACCAGCATCAGGTCCTAACCACACCAGCGCCTCCTGCATCACTGATTCCAGATTGGTCTTATTTCTACCCAATCCCAAGCCTGGTTCTTCAGCTTCCAAAAATTTCTGTGAGATCTCAGTTCCTCCCAAAGAATTGCCCTTGGCTTACATTATTTTGAACCAGTTTCTGTTGCTTCTCACTAAGAGTGATATTCAAGATATTTAACAACCAACTCACCTAACAGAGACACTGAACAACCAGAGCAGGCCTCAGCCATGAATTTGTACGTCTGTCCTGGTGTGTCCTGGATCAGGCCAGTTCACAGTCAAAAGAGCACAGTGAAAACCCAGGGCAAAATATCCTGGCATTCATGATCTACAGAAATAATCTCACTTAAGATGGATCATAGGCATGAGAACCTCTGCCTAGCTCAGAGTAGGGATCTAACGAGTGTCAAATCAATGAATGAATTAATGAACTAAGAGCTTCCCAGAGGAAGATGTAGGGGAACAGTGAACCTGACTTGTTACCTGTGCATAAACCAGAGCTAGGCATATGCTTTTCTTTGCTCACAGAAGGATTTAGGCTTAATGCATTCAACTCACAGATGCAAGATAAATGTAGTTAATACACAAGTAAATGCTTGTAAAACTATAATGGCTATTGAACTTATCATACCTTATTGCTGTTACCTTCTATTTAGAGCAAGTGTAATAATGGTTTTTAGATTAACTATGCTGTGATAAATTTTCCTTATATAAAATAAATTATTTAAGCCAAAATATGGGTTGAATGTTTTAAATTGTGTAAATAGGAGCACAAATGGTACAAAGACGTGGTATGAAATGTAAGAATCATTATGGCGATGTAAGAACAGCCGCTACTGAGGAAACACCTACACATGGTGGGCAAACTTGAATTCAAGATCTGCACTTGAATCTTGGTTTTTTCTTAGCCTCTCTAAGCAGAGCAGCCCCCAGTCCCTCTACCTCAGTCTCCAAATCCACATAACAGGGAATGACGGTGCTGGTAGTACTCATGTCTTTGTTACCAAAGTTGGCACCTAAGCATAGCCACAAAGTGGTGTAGAAATCCCAAACAGGACAGCACATCAGGATCTCAAGTCCCTTTCACACGGACCACTGGGCAGCCGTTCACGCTGATGCAATTTAGACAGCTTTGCCTTGGGCTGGATCCAGTTCAGTGACCTAGACGCAATAGACTGTCTGTCCCAGTTCTAGGTCTCTGAGTTGTGTTGTCCTGTCCCTCTGCTCCTACTGTTTATATCAAAGTGGGCTCCAAAAGACCAGACAGTTTTCCTATAACACATCTCCATGAATCCACACTGACATAAACAAATAAATAAGTAATTGGAGGACACTAGCTAAATGCGGAAGAATTTCAAATAATTTATGTAGCTGCTCCACCTCCTTGAGATGCCTGTACAAGGGACTGAGCACCGGGTCAGTGAGGAGGGTGCCAGGGATACCAGGTGCTAGTTTCTTGAGCTCACACTTGCCTAAATTCCTGTACGGCTGATAATTAAATGTGAGTCCTCAGGGTTCCCTGCCTAACTCCCTAGCTTAAAAGTCATTAGTTATGGAGCAATTTATTCATGTATTCATTCATTCCATGTTTATTCACTGAGTGCCTAGGATGTGCCAGGCACTGAAGCAGAGTACAAGACTCTGCTGTGTTATTTCCAGTTGGAAAATATCCGCAGTAGGTCTAGTTTGCCATGGTTCAGTCTGGAGACCCAGGAGAGGACAAGAGGACCCTTCCATCTTTGGGTCTGATAATCTTGGGTGTTGCTGAAACTGTTGGGATGGCCAGCGAAAGCCTCAGAGTGATTAACAAGACAGACCAGTGGCCCATGCATCTCACACAGCTGGCCGGCCACAGTGTTCAGCCCCTGAATGAGGCTGGTGAGATCACCCTATGATGCTCCCTGTGGGATCTCTAGGAAGCTTTGCTGTGGTCCAGTTGGCATTTTCTATAAAAATCTCTTAAATCCAGGCCTTCCTCCTACAGCTAAGACTCTGGGACCCCTACACCTGCCAAACAGAGGGGAAGAGATGTCAAAGTCACACCAAGGGCTGGAACCAGCCCAAAATGCCTGTTTGGTGCTGGCAGAATCATCCCACCTGATGCCTGCTTTTCCACAGGGGCCGCTGTGGGGGCCGTCCTGGAGGGAGGCACAGTGCTGGAGAACAGTGGCAAGTTCAAGAGCAACTGCATGCAGGGCATGGTAGGGCAAGGCTGCAGTGGGGCTAACCAACTTACTGCTATTGATTTTCACATCAAAAGGGTTCAGCTTACAGTTAAAGGTGCTTCAGGCTCCCTTCTGCTAAGTCTGCAGCCTCTCCCAGACACCTCACAAATCCTTTGGTCTGGATTAGTCTGGATGCCTCTAGGTTGGAAAGGGTGTGGAGGGGGCAGGGATCTGAGGGGTGACCTGGGCCACATGCGTCAGCTTGGCCAGGAAGGTGCTCTCAGGTCCTGGGCAATGAGGCCATGCAGTTCAGTGGGGAGAGGGCTGGGATTCTGGGCCTGCCTGCTTGGTTTATAACCTTTCATAAGTCACTTTAACTCTTTAGGGGGTTTTTTTCTCAACTATCCAATAGGAACATAAGCCACCTTAGCCTTGTGATTAGGGAACAGGGGCTTCAGAATCAAACAGAATTGGATTCAAACCCCAATTTTGTCCTCTGTAACTGTGGAGTAGTCAGTTCCCCTCTCGGAGCTTCCATTTCTTCATCTGAAAACTGGGCTTCCGGCAGCTCCGTCCTCTTGGGCCATTGTGTGAATGAAGCAGGGCGATGCGTGTAAAAGTGCTCGGCATTTCCGTGGATACGGCAAGAGCCATAAACACCCTGTCACTACTCAGCGAGTTCTGGTAAGAATAAAGTAGAACCTTGTGTGCAAAAGCACTTTGGAAAGTACAGAGCACACAAAAGGTGGAAAAAACTAAAGGCTTCTGAAAATCACACTGCAACATTAATACTCCCCACCTCAGCCCACCGTCACCCCCCATATGTATTCTGTGCCAGCTACCCTTACGGGCGAGAGCCATGCAGGGGACACTGCCTGTCCGCAGAGCCTGCCGGCTGAGGCAGGGACTGCTGGGTGCTTGTCCCAACAACCATCCTCACCTTCCTCCTTTATAACAGGATGCCAATCGCACTTGGACAGCAACATCTCCCAGACTCCCTTGAGCCTAGGTATGACCAGGTAACTAAGTTCTGGCCCCTGTGGTGTAAATGGGGGTATTGTATGGGATTTTTGGAAAGGCTTTTATAGAAGGAAAACACCACACCCCACTTTTATTTCCCTCTGAGACCTGGTCTAGATAGCAATAGCTGGTACACTGGTAGACATTTTAGACCACGAGGTGACTTAAGGATGCCTACGCACTAGAGTGGCAGAGAGGTGGGAGTCAGCGATGGCACCGTGGTGCCCCCATTATCAGGCCTGAAACACCCCACTCTGGATTGTTTCTGCATGAGAAAAAGTCTCTTGTAAAATCTGCAATTTTTTTCAGCTTTTAGGTGATGGAAAGGAGTCATTCTAGCTTGAACTGTTTAAAACTCTGTTCAAGGGCCTAGTATCTGCATAGGTTACTCCCACCCTGAACCCTGACCTGAGACTCGTTTCCAATGGCTTTTGAATCAGCAGGAAGCAACTTTGGGACCTGTTCATCACCCTTATAGGTAAATACTGACTAAGGGTCCACCTGTGCCTTGGAGGTAGGAGATAGCATTGGCTTTTCCACTAAGGCTTCCACAGTACTTGAAATCCCCAGGTAGAAGAAGATTAATCTCTCCTGCCCCAGGCAGAGGAACCAAGGAGGGTTTCATGGAGGAGCAGTTAGGTTAGGTCCCAAAGGATGAGTATAATTTCAACTAGCTAAAAAGGAGGGATGCTAGAAAAAGGAGTGGTATAAGCACAGGAGTGGGCAGATAACGAATCTTTGGAAAATGATGGACTGGTGTAGGTTACAGACAGAAGCTATATCAGATTATCTGGGCTTGGTTGTGTAAAATCGGCCCTCTAAGAACCTCAGTAAGGGATTGCTGGTTTTTTTTAACTGTCTCAAGTCATAATCTTTAAGAATTTCAATCACAATTTCATAAAAATATATAGGTTATATATAATATCTAATATATAGATATAATGTATGTACATGTAAGCTTTTGTAAAGATTGATGCGGCTAAAAAGAGCTAATGGAACATCTATAACATTCTGGGTGTTCTTCATGCATTACTTAATTTGATCCCCAGGACAACCTTCCTTACCTTGCAGATGAGAACTAGTTACTTGCCCAAGGTCTCACATTTAGTACATGGCAAGGCCAAGATTTGCTAGGTCTGTTTATCGCCAAAGTCCACTTTCTAACCACCAAGCTCCACTCTTTCCAAAACGATTCACACCAAAATGTCAACATTGGTTACTTTCAGGTGGAATGGTCATAGGTGACTTTTCATTTTCTGTTTTGTCCTTGTCCCTATTTTCCTAATTTTCTACAGGCAAAGTACATTGTTCTTATATTTATGTTGTAAATATATAATGCATTTAAACATAAATACGTGCATAAAACATACATTTGCACCTTAGTAAACTGGAGCATGAACACTGATGTAACCCCCACCCGTACTGGGACCTCAGAAGCCCCACCTGTGCCCCCAAATGATAACCATTGTCCTCACAGTCTTGTTCATATCCTTGTTTTTCCTTAAAGTCACCACATAATCATGTGTCTCTAAACAATGTAGTTAAAATCTGTTCTTCTTGAATTTTATAAAGAAGAAATAACAGTCTGTATTCTGTCATACCTGGCTCCTTTCACACAATATTCTCTCTCTTCATAATATGTTATTTTTAAACATATATTATTAAGATTGTCTTCATAATCTAAAATAAAAAAGTGTTCTAAAACATTTTAATCCTGGAATCACACAAGTTCCTCCAAAGCCTGACTTCCCAGTGATAGCTTTTAAGCCGGACTGTACCACCTTAAAAAAATAGGACGTGTTTTCTTTAAAATCCACGCCAGGGAAAAGAGGGATCAGGGTCCATAGCTGGTCCCGTTTTCCTGTTCTTCTCCGCTTTCAGGCTCACAGATGCCCTCCCACCAGGCCAGCTCAGCCAGCTGCCTCTAACTGGATTATCCAATTCACTGCCATGATTTCTGAATCTCTGCCTGGGTCACCCACATCGTGTGTCTCTCTGCACAGTAGGCACTGTGACTTTGGGAACCTTGGGGGCAGAAGGCAGTGGCTGTGCTCCTTGGAGGTGCCTGGACTTCTCTGAGGACAAGCTAGGATTCCTTCAACTTGGGAAATCTATGGAATGTCCTTTTTCTTCTCTTCCTTCTTCTTCTTTATTTTATACTTAAAAAATTTTTTGAGGGAAATTTTCAAACGTGTGCAAAAGCCCCTTGAATAGTACAATCAGCCCCCATGTAACTTATGACGCACGCATGTCTGGTCTTTTTTTTTTCTTCTATACCCCCACCTACACTTTTCCCGAGTCCTACTGGGTTATTTCAAAGCAAACCAAGAGTTGTCACCTGTCAACTGAATATATACTGAAATAATATATCCTGAATGCTTCAGTATATATCTTTAAAAGATCAGACCTCTTTTTAAAAACATAGCCAAAATACAATTATCATAATTCCTTAATTTCATCGAATATATCAAATTGGTCTTCAGATTTTCCCGATCGTTTCATAAATGTTTCTTGAACATCATTCTGTTCAAATCAGGATCTAAATAAGTTCCATACACTGCGTTTTGTTGACATGTCCTCCTTGTAGTAGGGAACAGTTTTGGAGACCATAAACTGGATCCCGGGCTTCTTGTTGCTATGGAGGTGGTTATTGTGCTGAGCTTTTGGGATTTACCGATGTAGAAAATACAACATGTGTATTTTAAAAGAGAAAATACATTATGAATTCAAACTGATATTTCCAGTTCAAATCTTAAATTACAGAAATTTTACTTGAAGTCTTTCATTTTATATTTGTATCTCATCTCTCATGTTGAAATTCTTGGTATCTAATAACATCATTACTTATTTGCTTTGGTTTACTGTGTGTGTGTGAAATAGTTTTGAGTAATAACAATATTCTTTCTAATGATATATTTACTGAACACTGTTTAAGATCTATTTTTGAGTTCTTTTGTCCTTAGGCTACATTCCGCTAATTACGTACTGTTAAATTACTGTGTTTTATAAGTCAGATGAAATCATTTCTTTGTGTGCCTCCGACTTGATACACATTTAGGATTCCATGTTTCATGTTTATTTCAGTGTTCAGAGACTATTTTACTATTGAGTTAATTTTGTTTGGTAATCATGTAAAACATGTACACTGTTCCAAAGTCAAATATATAAAAAAGGTACATTCCGTGACGTTCAGCTTTAGTCCCCATCCCCTCCACCTGTTCCCTCTCCCCCTGTAGGTAAGTAGTTTTTTAATCTTTGTTTTTTATTTTATTTGTTAATATTAAAGAGTGTTCAGTCACTACCCATTTTTAAGGATAAAGAAACAGAAAAAAAAATAGTGAAGAAATTTTCCCAAAAACACCCAGCAAAATTCAGCCAAGAAAGATTCTCACTGGCTATGTTTTAGGCACTACCCAGTGGAGGACATAGGCCAGACCCGCCCAAGATATTCTGATTCTCTAAATCTAAAAGCACACACACGTATTTCACAAGTTTCTCAGGCGATGCTAAGGAAGCACCAACACAAGCCAGGGACTGCCCATCGGGCTTCTTTTTAAGAGTCTCGGTGCACTGTGTTTTTGTGGGAATAAATCTTGTCTCACAGACTCAGGACTGACCACAAGAAACATCACCTTACTTTTCTTTAATGCAACTTAATACAACTATTTGCTGGTCTCTCATCCACCAGAAAACAGACACTAAATCTGGGCCAAATTGAGGAACCATAACTCCACTTCCGCATGCACTTGCATCAACGTTCCCAGGAACTTCGAGGGGTGGGGATGGAAGCAGATCAGATTCTTGCTATTCCTGTCCCCTCAGCCTACTTGTCCCATCCACCCTGATCGCTGGGCCGCACTCAAGCCTGCTCAGTCATGGCCCGACCTGACCATAGGATCGCTCTGTTTCTGCGGCTCCATGGCCAGCTCCGACGCTCTGCCCACAGCACTGAAATCAGCCCATGGCCCCTGACCCTTGCAGGCCCTGTCTGCCTTGATTTACCCTGCAGCTCTTTCTTTTCTGGAGCTCCGTCTGGGAAATGGAGTCACTGAGATGCTTGGATTCTGCAAACGGATGAGGTTTTTGCCACATCCCCCTGCTCGAATCCAGACTTGGCCCAGGTTGCAGAGTGCAGAGTCCTTTTCTCAATGAACCACTCTCTTCCCTGTGACAGCCCAAGGAATCTTTCTTTATTTAGACTGGGGCTGAAGAATCCTTGCTCTTAGTTATCCAACATTCTCTCATCCTTTTTCTGTACTTGGAGTTCATTTTGTTCCCCTAAGGCCAAGGCTTCTGAATGCAAAATCCCCGAAGCATCTCCCTTTTCTTCGTCATCACATCCCTTCTCAGGGCTAACACACTACACAGTTTAGGGAGCATCATGCACACAGCCTTAGTGGCTTATGCAGTGCACAACCTGAACAGCTGTATGCTGTGCATAACTGTATGTGCAGCAAAATACTGACCACACAACTGTACAGTCTAAATGGGGAGAAAAAAATGCCACAGGGGAAATAACATTAATTAATGGCTTAAAACATTGTCTGCCTCTTAAGAAAGCTGCAGGAAGAGGAGATGCCATAAGCCTGGATTGCTATTTGGAAGTTTGACTGGAGCAGAATATTAAAAGCTTGTATGACCTTCCTCTCTCCGAGTTACCAGAGTTACCATGCCCCTCCCCAGTCTTACTGCTGTGTGTGCCAAGGAAAATCTCAGTCTGCCTCGCCTGAGCCTCAGACAATCTGGGATCCAAGAGGGTAAGCTGGAGACACCGCAGATATGACCAGGGAAAGCCCCTGGATATCCCTTCCCAGAGAGAGGGAAGCACTGAGTGTTGCCATCCTGGGGCAGCTGGGCAAAGCCAGTTCTCATTAGTGAGTGCCCAGACGCCAGCACAGTTGAAAGAGAGCCTCTTAAAAGTTACCTGGTCTCTGGTCTGTTCCCAGTCCCCAAGTTCTAAGATTCAGCCAGTTACCATGGCAGCTGCTGCCCAACTGAAATGTTCACATTTATAGAAACTGGCTGAAGCATTTGAATCTAACAGGGCTGGGACACCAAGTGGAGAATGTTGCTCCCCCAGGCGCTTAAGTATGCCTTACTCAGAAACTGTGGAAGTGCCTAGCCCATGAAACAGAATCCGAGATGCCAGGCCCTGGCGCCAAGGTGCCACGTGAGTGTGAGCAGGTGTGCCACCTAGATGTCCCTCACTGACATGCTCTGTGCCTCGTTCATCCTCATAATTCACCCACTCAGCCATATCAACAAGCACCTTCTCTGCCTCAGGCATGCGCCGAGGATAAACCGGGAGCATTGCCGAGTCTCTGTGTTCACCTGGGCAGTCTCACTGGGGAGGCCAGTAAGAAACCAGAGAATGCTAACAGTGTAAGAAAAACAGAGAAATGTGTGGGCTGCAGAGGCACCAGAATTGGCGGGGACGGTGGGGGTCACAGATACTTCCAGATGGCACCTAAGCTGAGTCTTGAAGGATGAGCAAGAATGAGCTGGAATGGGGTGGGGGTGGGGGAGTGGATGGAAAGAGGGAAGAGCATCCAAGCAGAGAACAGCCTCTGAGGAGTCCAGCATTCAGGTGCGGGAAGCACTTTTAATGGGCGGGACAGAGAGGAGAAATACAGCTCAGTAGGAAAACGAAGGCAGGTGCTTCACAGACTTCCAGCTGCCTGATTCCCCTTTAAAATCAAATAGCCCAGGAAGAAACTAGTGAAGAGGAGGTGCTCTGTTTGGGGAAGTGGGACAGTGTTCCCCAGGAGAAGGGAGATGCAAGGGGGAGAAGGGGACACCACAGCTACACCTCCCCGGTGCCATCACCCAGCCAGACTCAAGAACTACAGGGGCAACTGCAAAGCACATCCCTCCCACTCTTGTCTTCTCAGAGTGCCACCGCAGCTCAGACTCCTGGAGAGCGCACCATTCCAACTTGCCAGTCATTCCACCCAGCAATACTAGTAGGTAAATAACAATTTCTTGAACACACCAACCTGGGCTTGACATTGTACTCAGTACTTCATACACAAAATTCCTCCTTTCCAAAAATTATGTTTGAACACTTTCTATGTGGCAGGCAATATAATTCAGAGAGTGGGGACATAGCCATGAACAAAATGACAAACTCCTTGCCCTCGTGGAACTTATATTCTCAGGGTGGAGAGAAACAGAAAAAAGCAAATAGACATGTCATGTATCAGGAGGTTATAGTGGTCCAAGAAAAATAAAACCCAGTAAAGCAACAGAGAATAATGGAGAGCGGATAGGCAGAAAGGGGTCATCTGAGTCAAGACCGGAGGGAAGTAAGGACATGAACCATGTGGAAATCTGGAGGAAGACTGTATCATGCTGAGGGGCAGCACGTTCAAAGTCCCTGGGGTGGACATGCCATTGATGTGTTCCATCAGTGAGGCTGGGCAAGAGCAGAAAGGGGCCAGGCAAGAGCAGTGCAGAGTCAGATCGTTATATCAGTAACAAGACCAAGTTGGGCACTATTGTTATTCCAACATTATAGTTAGAGAAGTTATATGTCCAGGGCCCCAAGCCTTTCCTAGACAGAGCTGAGATATATGCATTTAACTACTCTCTTAGATTGGTCAGAAGAAGCTGCAGATAGCAGAACAGATCAGTAAGATTCCAGCCTTCCCAAAGGGTGCTCAATCCCCAGTGATTACACACTTAAAAATGTAAGGGGATCATCAAGGACTCCAACAAAGATTTAGCTACTTCATGTACAATAGCAAAATGACTAGAACAATACCTTCTCCATAATCATAGGGAACTAGTAAATAAAGTTTCAATACATGCATACAAAGAATGCACCACACACATAAGGCCATTTAAAAAGACACTGCAGAGGAATAACCACCAACATGGAAAGATGGTCAAAATGTACTTTTGAAACTAAGCCATATGTCCAGTAGGATCTCACTTTTGTAATGAATAAACAATCCATAAATATAAGCATTGGCGGAAGACTGGAAGGAATTAAATCAAAATGTTATTAAATTATACGCTGATGGACAGTGACTGTAATGGGGTTGGTGGGGGGGACCTGATGAAGGGGTAGTTTAATAATCGTAATATTGCACATGTAATTGTAAATTAATGATAATAAAATAAATTATATAAAAAAAAAAAAATGTTATTAAATTGCTAACCCAGGAGATGGGATTGTACGTGGGTTTTCTTCTTTTTGTTTAGCAGCATTTACTACAATGAATGTAAATTGTTCTTGCTAAGAAAAAATGTGAGAGGCCCTCTCGCCCACTCCCTGACACGTGCAGAAAGTGGGGTTCTGCCACATCCCCATTAGAATCACGTTCAGGCTGGAGATCCTTATGATGAAGCAGCTCCTGGGTTTGAGCTGGAAAATTCAGGGCGAACTGGCAGCCTCACCTCGCTTCTCAATAAAGACTTCACGATTCAAGGCTGGGGGGAGGGCTCCAAGCCTCTGTGGTGGTACAGCGGCTGGGGTGCCAGAGCATCAGGGTGATTATTAGCACTCAGCTTGTCAAAGAGCTTGGTGCTATTTTTAAAATCTTTCCCACATGTAGGTTTCACAGAGGATTCCAGGAGTCCTCAGTCCACACAGTGCTTTAGGAAGGCAAATGAGCCGATTAATAATCTAATGAAAATCACCCAGAATTTTAGGGGAGATGCATCCCCCACCCCACCCTAGGCATGCATTTGCTACTCTTCCTTCTGGAGATGGAGGTAGGGGTAAGCCAACCAGAACTTTCTCACCTGCACCCCTGTTTTCTTTCACCCTGGAAAACACCTGGGACTATTCGCTTACTAGAGCCTCACTGCAGGAAGCAGTTCAACACAGAAATTTCAGAGCCAGTCTGCTCGCCCTACCACCCACCATCACATGACCCTGGACAGGCTACTTAACTGCTCTGTACCCCGTTTCCTCATCTGTAAAAATGGAGATGTGACAGAACACTAAGCTTCCAGGTCTGTTGTCTTCCTTCAAAAGTCAGCAAATATGGTCCCCAGACTAAATCTGGCCCACCGCTTGTTTTTGTAAATAAAGTCTTATTGGAACACAACTATGTACATTTGTTCACAAACTGTCTATGGCTGCTGTCCTGCAGCAGTGGCAGAGTTGAGTAGGTGCAACAGACACTATATGGCCTGCAAAGCCTAAAATATTTATTAAATATTTATAATCTGGCCCTTTTCAGAAAAAGCTTGCTGAACCTAGCTTAGGTCAGACTCTCCCAGAAGCAGAATTTGAGACAAGAATTTTGGGGCAAGTGATTTATCAAGGAAATGCTGCCAGCGGGAGCCAGTAAGGGTATGGAGGGAGCAGGACAGAGAGGGGAAGGAGGCCAAGCCAGGGTGTGACTTCAGGTAAAGTGTCAGCCTCAGCCTGACCTTGCACAAGCACTTCAGTCCCCTTGCAGGTGAAGTGGCTCAGGTGGTCCCCGAAGAAGGGAGCAGGTGTGAGCCAATAGAGGCAAAGGCCCCAGAAGCTGTTATAAGCACAAGTCACTGTGCCAAGCACTTTAGGTGCGTTATGTTACACCATGCTGCAGTCTTAGGAGGTGGGAAGCGTATGGGGCCCCCTTTACAGCTGACAGTTAAACGAAATCAGGCAGGTGAGATGCTCAGCCCAGAGAAGGCATTCATGCAGAGGAGCCTTCTTGGGCCTGGCTGGGTGCTGCATTCCGGGGCCACAGACATAAATGTAGCACAGTCTTTGTCCTCCAGGAGCGACTGGGCCACTCGTTGGGCAATCCCGCTTGTAACTCCCTCCAGAGCTCCAGTTGGTATCCCAATCCGGTACGTTGAAGGCGGCAGCTCTGGGAAGGAGTCTTGAAGGAGGGATGGGAGTTACAAAGTTGGGGAGAGAGCTTTCCAACATGGGATGCAGCACGTACAAAGGCTGGATGATGGGGAAGGACACGCCACACTCTGGCAACTGCAAGGAGTTTGATGTTGGTGGATGAGGGTCAAGGGCAGGGGTGGTGGGAGATGAGGCAGAGGGACACGACGGCCATGCAGAGAGGAGACTTAGATGATGGACAGTTGATGGTTTTAAGGGGGAGTTCTGCAGTTAGGCTGGTATGCTAATTGTCTAGGGCTGCCACACCAAAATGCCACAGGCTGCACGGCTTAAACAGCAGTAACTTATTTTTCTCCTAGTTCTGGAGGCTAGAAGTCCGAGGTGAAGGCATCGGCAGGGTGGGCTTCATCCAAGGGCAGCCCCCTTCTCGCTGAGTCCTCACATGGTCTTTCCCCTGGGCACACATTCCTGGTGTCTCACTGTGTCAGATTTCCTCTTCTTAGGAGAACCCCAGTCAGACTGGCTTAGGGCCCACCTGACAGCCTCATTTTAGCTTAATTACCTCTTGAAAGGTCCTATCCCCTTGGGGTTAGGTCTACCCCTGGGGGTTTGGACTTGCACATAGGAATTTGAATGGACACAATTCAGCCCAGAACAGCTGGCGTTTCAGAAGCTCACCCCGGTTCTGGTAGGAAGGGCAGCTTGGAGAATGGAATCGAGCAGTGCTAGGCCAGGAAAAACCCCACTACAGCTGTCTGGCCAATTTGAGCCAGGAGAGCTGAGGCCGCCGTGTGGGATGTCTGAGCCGCAGTAACCAAGCTGAACTGGCCCTGCCTTCCAGCTGTGACTGACCTTCATGTCCAGGCAGCAGAGACAAGCAGAGGACAGAGGCACGCAGCTGGCACCCAGAGCCCCGAGGCCTGCAGAGCAAGTGTCAAGGCTGACGGAAGCGTAAAGCCAGCTGTCCCTTGTCCTCTGGCCAAGCCATGGGGTTTGACCTCCTGGGCAGTGCCTCGGAGGACAGATGGTACCCCCATTGTCCTGACCTGGTCACAGATTCCATTCCAGGGCTGTCTGGTCATCAAAGGGGCCTTATGCCTTTGGGTTTCGAGTTCACAGCAGAGAGGCCAGTGCCCTCTCCGCCCCGCCCTCGGAGGCGCCAGGAGCCAAGACAATGAATTCAGGCGGCTCATTCCCAAAGAATCGATTTATCTATTTGCTTTGGGCCAGGGCTCTACAGCGTCCATCCTTTATTACGAATTTCTCTCTCTCTCTCTCATGCACACACACACACACACAAAGTCTACAGTTCCTAAAATTCTACCAAAGATTTATTACTTTAGCCCAATCTCCTGGGAGAAAGAGGGTGCAATACATTAAGTCACCAACACCTTAGTGTGATTTTATTAATAAGATTCTTCCCTCTGCATTAGCCAGGTGTTAAGAAAGTACCAAGCATGTGAAGGGAAAGGTTACTGAAAAGAGATGGAATAGCAGTGGGGGGGAGGGGGAAATGTAAGCAGGAAAGAAGAACGTTCCTTTCTACCCAGGCTTGGTCAACCTGACGTTCTAAGTGAGGGGTCAGCAAACGTTTTCTGACAAGGACCAGATAGTGAACATTTTGCAGGCCATAGAGTCTGTGTGGCGATCACTCAACTCGGCCACCATAGTGTGAAAGCCACCACAGACAACACAGCTGTGTCCCAGTAACACTTTACTTACAGACAATGAAATTTGAATTCCACATAATATTCATAAAATATTATTCTTCTTTTAATTTTTCCACCCATTTGCAAATGTAAAAACCATTCTTGGCTTGCAGGCCGTGCCAACACAGGAGGTGTCTGGATTTGCCCGAGAGCCATAGTTCACTGAGACTCTTCGGGAAAGACAGAATGTATACCGTTCCCACCTTGTCACATCTGCTTTCGTATGGAGAAGATGACAGGGTGACAAATGGGCTGGCGTGCAGCAAGCCCCGGCAGCAGTCTGCTGCGGAACAGGAGCCTCGGGGTCCGTGCCAGACGACTGAGAAGTGAGCCCGGGTCGGCTCCATCTACCTGCCCCTCTCCAGCCCATGGCCTATGGATAGGGCCCCAAAAGTTCCACCTGCCACACTTCCAGGCCACCTCTTTAGGGGCCTCTCCCAAATTTATTTGTTATTTCTTTTTATCATTTATTATTATTTGTATTATTATTACCATCTGATTTTAGACATTTCAGCCACCTTAATAAAAACAATAATATTCCATTCATATTGAGTACTTAATCTGTGCAGTTACCATATTAACTTTCTAAGGCTAATAGTTATTAAATGGGCCAAGCGTTCTATCAACTGCTTCATACCCACTTGGCGCTCTGAGGAACTGAGGACTTCTGTTCCAGTATGACCTTCATCTTATGGATGAGAAAACGGACACTAGAGCAATGAACACACCTGGGCAGGTCTGTCTGACTCAAAAGCCTGGTTCTTTGCCCCTTGCTCTCCCCATCTCACAGGCACCCTGCAAGATTGTGTTAATGATCCTAATTCTTCAGAGGCAGAGATGGAGGTTCTGAGAGGTTAAGGGCTTGGCCCAAGCTCACACAGCTGATACACAGTGGTGCTAGAACGCTTTGTTAGGGCCATGGGCATGCTGAAATGCTGGAAGCCACCCTGCCCTCGTGTGAGAACACACATGCTTCTAGACACTCCCAGAAACTGTGGTCCTAGACTCAACCGTTGGGCTTCCCAACAAGTGGCAAGAGAAATTTTAGTCTGCAATTCGATCTAAAAGTAGAGGCCAAGATGGGCATTCTTGGGCAGGTGAGGGCGCTGGGAGAAGCCTGCAAGGAGCAGGGGAGGGGGACCCACACACAGGTGTGGGGGCAGCTGAGTCTGGCTTCAGCCCGATCCCACAGGGAGCTCTGGGGCGCGAACGGTACCACAGAGTCCTCTCACCTTGCGGCAAGGGGCAGGGCTGTGATGCCCTGTACCTGCCACTCACTGGCTGTAGGTTACCCCGTGGTGGGGCTGCGGGGATCCTCCCTGCGCAAGGCAGCAGTTCTCCAGGGACGGTGCAGCTCCGAGCCCTGGCAGTCGACTGTCTCAGCGGCTGACCCACACTGTCCGAGTGTTAGAGGGGCCTGAGCAGGGCACCACTGGCGTCTCCTATGAACAAGTGACTTGAGAGGCCCGGACCTCACCACCTGGCTCTGCACCTCCTAGGAAAACCCCATTTCCTTCCCTTCCTTACTCTTCTCCCCCATTCCTCTCTTCCTTTTGGACGTTGTCCTTGGCCCCCTCCAGCACTGGCTGGGCTGGGCTTGGCCTGAGCTTCTGGCTCCTGTAGCAGGCCATCAGCAATCCCAGCTGAAGCTGAAGATTCCAGGAGGCACCCGGGTTGGGCCCCTTCCGGCCAAGGCCTGCTCACCCTGAGCCCCTCCTGTGGCCGGCCTGTAAGGGAACTCCCACCGGCGTGGTCAGGAAGGCAGGGCAGGGCAGCAGCCACGGCCAGGCCCAGGGATTAATGAATGAGGGGAGAGGTTGGGAGCCAGGCAGCTCGTCCTCCCCTGCGGGTGCTGCAGCCCCCCGGCAGGCGAGCAGCTGCCCTCCTGAGGGCAGCCCAAGTGGGCCCACTGCCCGGCACCTGACTGCCAGGAATTGAGCTGGCCAGGTCTGAGCCCGGGCTCATTTCTAGGGCCCTGCTTCTCTATGCAGGAACATCCTCTTCCACTCTGCTGCCTTTCATTCATTCATTCATTCATTCATTCCACAATTGGTCAGTGAGTGCATAAGGGCCACAGACTGTGCTGAAAACTGGGAAGAAGTGAGGAACAAAATAGACAGGCTCCCCAGCTCCATTCCAGTGGGGGTGGGCCATGAAGCAAGGAGTGCAGCAGGGCCGTAAATCACTCAGATAGATGTGCAAGAAAAACCCAGGTTCTTTGTTTCCCATAATTGGTCTAATCTTCCTCAAGTGTCCCCTCCTGCTGGGAACTGAGGGCAAAAATGGGGGGACACACTTGAAAACTGCCAGTGGATGGTGATGCCACGCTGTTTCACTTAGAAGGGCACTTTAGGAGGAGTTGGTTTCTTTTGGAATAAATGCTCAGTCTTTTTCCTCTCCTCCTTGCCTTCATCTCAAATGGTGTCTGAGTGTGAGGGCGGGCCAGAATTACCAGGTAACTAGGGGGGAGGGGGATGGTGGTCCCTTGGAGGAGCGCTGAGTCCTCCCCACTGGCCACTGCTCTGAGTGGCTGGCCTTGTCTCTCCCTGTCTGGACTGTGCAGACGCATCTGGTCCCGCCGAGGGGGCCGAGGCTGGAGCAGCCACGACTGGGGCCCCATCTAATCCCCTTCCCTGGCCACGGCTCCTAACTCACAGCTGCTGCAAGTGTTAGCTGCTAACTTGTCACACCCGTACCCTTCTCCAGGGGATTGCCCTGGGCAGGAGGTGCCCACCACTCTGGGAGATGACACTGGCCAACATCTACCTCTCCAGGGTCACCCCCACCCACTCTAGGCTCCATTCCCACTGGCCTTACAACTCCTCTACCACCAAGCCTTTGGGCACGGGGCTTAAATCCCAGGAATGAATTTTCCTAGTTAATTCAGGGACTCCTGTTATACTCTAAGTTTGCACTTCTATGCTCAACTGCGTGGTTTCATCAGTGTCTGCCTCCTAAACTTGAATTTAAATTCCTGAGGGGAGGGACTATTTCTCTTTTGCTAACCATTGACTCCCTAGGGCCTGGTACACTGCCTGGCCCAAAGCAGATGTCTACTCGATCCTTTTTTGATAGCATGAATGAATTAAACTTTAAACAATCCCCCAAATGAATGGAATGCAGCCCTTATCTAAAGATAGGCGCCTCACTCCAACATCCCGGCTGCGTCCTGGGAAATCCTGGAAGTGGGACGCTGCTCCTTTAGGGACCCTCTTCTCATCCCTGGTAAAAGGATCCAAATAAATTCCTGGCCACCAGGAAGTCCTGCTCTGGCAGGAAATGGAGCAGGTTTGTTTGCAAATCGAGCCCAAGTCTCCCTGCCAGGTTCCCCAGCAGAGGCCAAGCCAGCCTCTCACTGGAACTTTACAGATCTGGATTCATTTGCCACTATATTTCCCTTTGCCTTCCTTGCCTGAGCCTTGTCCCGCTCTATTTCTTCCACCCCTTCCTTTAGTGATCCTGTCTCAGCTTCTGGAGAGAGGGATTATCAGCTCCCACCTCAATTTGGACTCTTCTTGATTCAGAAAGCAAAGTGGTGGATTTAGAATCCAGTTATTCTGAGATTCCACCCAATGATAAAGAGAATAAAAGCAGCCGATATCTGTCTGCTCTGTGCCAGACACTGGCACAGAGTAAGTATTCACATGTATCATTTTACTGAATCATGACAACAATCCTTCTATATAGGCTCTATCACTGTCCCTATTCTGTAGAAGAAGAAACTGAGGATTGAAGAAGCTAGAGAGTGCCCATAATTCATTCTACTAGATCAGGGGCCAGAAAACAATGTCCCATAGGCCAAATCTGGCCCACTACATGTTTTTATAAATAAAGGTTTATCGAAACAGAGCCCTTCACTTGTTTATATATTGTCTGTGGCTGCTTTTGTGCTATGAAAGCAAAACTGACTAGTTGAGACAGAGACCCACAAGGCCAAAAAAATTTACTATATGGCCCTTTACAAAAAAAATTTGCCACCCCCTGTTCTAGTTGACACCCTCCCTACCCTCCTGCCCCCCGCCGCTTTCTGTTTTACCTTTAGACTCATTGGTCAAGTGTTTTTTACCCAGGCTGCAGCAGGCATGTCCCACTGCCTGTCTGAGTGTTCACACTGAGCACCCAATACTAAAGGTGTCAATTAAGGCCACCATGCTCCCCTAAGGGAGAAAGCTCCCTCTCTGCACTGCCTACCACTCCTCTCACCCCTGCCCCCAGCCACAGCTGAGTGGATCAAGAGGCGGGTGCTGTGCACAGCTACACAGCAGCCTATGATTTGAATGGTCTGATATAAAAAGATGAACTAGACCGATCAGATTCTTTTCTTGGAAATTTAAAATAGGGAAACAGAGAGGCCAAGGCCATTAGGGGAAATGGGAGCTCTGACTCTTGAGGACAAGTTGAGGACAAGTGGCTGTGATAGGCAAGGAAAAGTCCAGGTTGTGGGAATGCTTGCTGTGGGAGGGAAGAGAATGGAGGACTGCACAGATGGAGACAGAATCTGTGAAAGAGTGGCCCTGCTGCCCTAAGAAAAACAGAAAGAGAGAAGCTTTAGTTCCTAAAGGTTTCCCAAGTCCAGCTCCCATGAGAACAACTGCCCTCTTCTTGAATTACCATTTAGGCCTTTTGGTTGCAAATGAAAGAAAATCTAACATAAATGAGCTGAAACACTAATGGGTATATATTGACTCATATAACTGAAAAATCCAACATACTTCAGGTTTTGCTTGATCTGGCAGCTCAAATGATGTCATGTGTGGCCAATTTGCTGCAGTCTCTCTGCCCTGCCTTTTGCAAATATGGGTTTCATCCTCAGTGTCTCCTCTGTGCCCTTCCCCATCTCAGACAGTGCTAGACTCTTCACTCATGGTGTCAATATGGCTGCAACAATTCCAGCCCTCACAGCTTCATACCAGACTGCAACTGGAGAGGAGTCCCTTCCAAGAGCTCCTTCATACCCTGAGATATGAGCTCTCACTGCCTATCTCTGAACCAGTCACTTTGGCCAGGGGATTGGTCTGCACTGGATTGGACTTATCAATTGCCTTCCATTTTCTCACCCATAATAACATTTGGATATTTCTTACGGCCCAGGCCCTACATCACCCTTTACAGGCATTACCACTCTTAATGTTCATAAAAGCTACACAACTAAGTCACAAGAATTATCCTCATTTTACTGATGAGGAAATGAAAGCTCAGAGAGGGTAGACACCTTGCCCAGGGTCACACAGCCATCACATAGCAGAACTACTGAAGAGCAGCAGAACCAAGAGCCGAAAAGGACCTATGGGATTCTGGAGGCTGAGCTCTTGGCCCCGGTGCCCCTACCTGTTGGGAGAAGGTGTCACTTGATAGCCCCCGGCTACTGTTATTCCACCTCCTGCTGCTACCCGGTATCCCAAGTCTATTTCTCAGCGGGAAGTATTTTGTCCACAGATTCTCAGGCTTCAGACCAGGTTTACTCAAAAGTTCTGCTCCCACCTCTGGGTTCCTCTGGACTCTATTCTCCCTCCACCTGATCTGTTGCCATGGAAACTGCTGGGCTCTGCATCCCTTTCATTCTCCTTTCTGAGAAGCGAGGCCAGCTTTCTGGCACCCTGGTAGCCAGGCCTGATGATGATAAAGACCAAAAAAGCAATATCTGGAAGTAATATTTCCAGGCAGAGGGAGGAATCGGGTCAGGCTTCTGATTTTTATTTTGATGTTCTCCAAATAACACCAGGTGCTCTGAGGAGCTCTGCCCATTACCTCAGCCCGGCGGATACTGGCCAAAGGTTGTCACCTGTTCTCCTACATCTGACCCTTTCACAGGCAGCAGGCCTCCCTCCCTCCGGGGGAGCAATTCTGGGGACTGTGGCAGAGAGCAAGTTGGGCAAGTCTTCTTGCCAATCCGTGGTGTTGGGTTGAAACCCTCAGGATGCACTTGGTGGGCTGGGGGTGCAAAAAGGGAGGGTGGTACCCAGTTTGTCCCTCCGGAGAAGGGAGGATCCAGCCATCAGCCGAACTCATGGGCATCCTGGAAATAGTGGACATGGCATCACTTCTTACCACGGGAGGTGCCCTGTGGCCAGGGTGTAGGAAGAACTTTGTACATTTGGCCCAGGGGCTTGGCACCTGGCCCCCAAGGACTCCATACACCCTGGAAACTGGAAACTGGAGGAGCCAGAGTATTCTCAGTACCCCACCCCTGCCTTGTCGTGGTTGGGTGTTAATCTCCTTGAGCTTTGGTTTCCTTATCTTTAAAATGGGCCCAGCCCTTCCACTGCACAGCTGATACGCTAGTTTTGAGTACCGAACCGAATGAGACATATTAAAGCCCTCTAAAAAGGCATCTAAAGGGATCCCATGGTCGCTGTCATTATGAAACACGAGGGGAGATCCTGGAGAGGCAGCAAAACCTCAATCAATTCATTGAGACATAAACATTAAGGAGTTTCTGTTTTTATCATCACTGTTTTCGAACATGCTCAATCTCTCTTTCCCATCCCTTAGCTATTTCTTGATCTGAGCCATTTTCTTCTCATGTTCAGTTATTTAAACTTGGTGCAGTCCAGCTTCCAGTCCTTTCTAGTTCAAAGTTCTCTTCCTCCACCATTGCAAACTGGAGCCTGGCCTTGGCTCCGAGCTGAGCAGGAGGGAGGGGAGCCTGCCTCTGACACATGTCCTCCCGGTGGGGTGGGGTGGGGCGGGAGAGGCAGGAGGGGGTCTTCTTGCCCGGCTGGTCACCACGTGGTAGGAGCTACTGCAGCTGGTCTCCGGGGAGCCAGGGCCCCCTGCGCAGTGGAATGGAGGTTTTCTTGGAACAGTGTGCGGCCCCGCCCTAGCCTCCTTCAACGTCCAGGACCCAGTCGGCTGACAGGTGTTTGGCTTTTGCTCCTCCTTAAGCTCTGGGCCCCTTTTCCAGGCACCGCAGCGACCTCCAAGGGCTGCAGAGAACTGGAAAGGGGGGTGATCCCTCCCATCTCCCTTCTAGGCACAGGACAGGGCCATGCAGGCCTTCAGACAGCTCTAAGTTGGAAACAGCACCAGTTCTGCCTTCACACGGGGCCTAGACTCCAGAAATCTGCCAGGGATCAGGTGGGCTTCTCAGTGCCCCCATTCCTGCAGGCATCCCCTATGACCTGGGAGGTCTGCTGGAGGTCCCCCAACAAAACTTAACTTCAGAGGAGCCATAGATCCTGCACTCCCTGAAGGACTAAGGCTCTATACCCTGTTCCCCAACTCCGGCCCCACCTCACTGAATCTTCAGTACAATCCTAAGAGGTAAGCACCACACACCCATTTTGCAGAAGAGAAAAATTGAGGCACAGATAGGTTATGTAATTTGCCTAAGGTCCCACAGCTTATTCTGGGATTCAAACCCAAGCAGCCCAATTCTAGAGCACCTGCTCTCAACCCCTGGGCCATCCTGCCTTCCTGAAGGCGGGGTGAGAGAGATCCAGTGGCTTGGGTGGATTTCTCAATCCAGGACTCTACTCTGGCAACAAGGGGAAGGAGTGTGCATACAAGCCTCAAAAACTGGCTTTTTGTGACTCCTCTCTTCTAGTCTGTTCTGTGAGAAACTCTGAACACATTTGCTCCGGGCAAAAAAACAAGTGGTTCTGGAACCTTCACCCTGTATGGCCCCTTTCAGTCTCAGTCTGAGCCGGTCCTTGCTCCCAAGGGCTAACCTTCCCCTCTGCTGTGCCTGGCCCTTGTCACTGCCCTAGCGACCTCCTTTTGTTTCTCACTGAACGCCCTCCCTTCTGCTCCCCCTTTGGAAGGCAGTTCAGCTAACACTCATTAGCACGTGTTAATGAGCGCCAATTCATTTCTCTGCCACTCGGCAGGAGAGGGGAGAGAAGAGGCTGGAAGCTGTCACTCTGGGGATCATGGGTGCACAAGGCCAGAATAGGCCCCAGGGCTTAGGCCACCGGAGGGAATGGGGAGGGAGCCCAGATCCCAGCTTGGGGAGTTATGTCGGCTGTCCTCTGGACTGTGCTCTCAGCAGCAGCTTCCATTTTCTCTGAGACCAGCACACAATGTTCTCTGCCCACCAGCCTTGGCAAATTCCCAGGATGTCCCTAGATGGGTGTGATTGAGACCTGGTAGGAGAGGTGCTTCTGCCACTTCCTGGACAAATGTCTAAAAGCCCCCAGACCCTGTCAAGGCAGGTGCCCAGATGTGGAGGGCCCTGCCTGGGGTCAAGGGACCAGACCCAAAGGACGGTGAGAGCGCCTCCTCCACTCATCTGGATCTTCTCTGGCTGTTGCTGATTCCAGCCACCCTCCAGAAAAGCCTTGAGAACCCTTGGCTTCCTCTCAAAACTGGGCCCCATTAAGTGGCCATGAAAGCATGGAAAGAGAGCTGAGTTCAAAGTCAAGCTCTACCTTATTTGCTGGGCAAGTCATACAGTCATTTGAAGTCTCCAGTCCCCTCATCCCTGTTCTGCCAGCTATGGAGGAGTCAGATGAGACGAGGCATGAGAGACACCTAGAGAGCTGCGACGTGCAGGTGCTGAGTACTTGGCAAACTTACATCAATACTGCTACCAGCGGTGGTGGTGGTGGTGACCACCGTAGAATTACTGCTGCTGCTAACAATAATACATGGTGGCTGTACTCAGGACGGCCAGAGAGAGGCAAGGGCAGCCTCGCTCCCCTTTGCACCGAAGAGCCTCGGCTCCCCTGGCCCGGTGCCCAGTGGTCTCCGCGCAGACTGACGGGCCCCCACCCGCGCAACCCGCGCAGCCCCTGCGCGGCCGCCGCCCGGCTCGGCCCAGGCCTATTCCCTGAGCGAGCGCGCCCCCTGCTGGCATCAGGGCGCCGCCGCAGCCTCGGACAGTATATAAAGGCGGCGTGGCGCGCAGCACCCGGCCGAGTGCGGGAGCAGAGCCGGTGCGCAGGGACAGCGCGGTGCTGCCTGAGGTCTCGAAGCGGCTCGCCATGGCTGGCCCGCAGCAGCAGCCCCCTTACCTGCACTTGGCCGAGCTGACGGCGTCCCAGTTCCTGGAAATCTGGAAGCACTTTGACGCAGACGGTCAGTAAAGCTCCCAACTTCTGTGCCCCTTCGCCCCCAGGGACCTGCGGTGGAGGGAAGCGGGCACTGCTGATGCGGGCAGCTGTACGTTTGCCCCAGGGAGTGTTTGGCCGCAAATCCGGTGAGGTCGGGGTCTCGAGTTTGGGAGACATCTGGCCGCTCTGGTGACAACTGTCAGTAACTTTTCTCCCCTGACATAGACGACAGAGAGCCCACCGGCTTTTGCAGCCTCACCCTGGGCAAGTTGGAGCTTTCCCAGAGAGGAGGCCTGGGCCGGGAGGGCTCCCCATGACCCCCCTGCCATCTTATCTTCCCCGCCTCATCCTCAAGGTAAGGTCCTGCCTTCAGCTGCTGCAGCCACAGGTCTCAGCAGCCCACTCATTTCTTTCCCCAGAGTCCCCTTTTGTTTAGTACCAGGTTAGCTGCGGACAGGGGCCTGGGGGCTGCGACAAGCTGGGCGATCCTGAAGGGACACTCTTGGCCTCCCCAGGCCACTTGGCAGCGAGCAGGGGTGGAGAGTGGCATGGACCCCTGCACACCCTGTGGGCTTCCTTTGCCCATTCCCCAGCCCCCTGGGGCATGGGCGTCCCACCCACAGCAGCAGCGGGTGTGAGAGGCGCAGGATTGGGGTACCGGCCTGACTTATTCCGTCATGGTGGCAGTCCCGGGTGTGTGGGGTGACACCACCTCTGGGTGGGGGGTAGGCACAACCTAAATGCCTCAGTGACCAACGCTTTGCTCTGGGTGGTCTTGCCATTGTCTTACCCATGAAGCAAGGGCTGTACTGAATGGCCTTTGGAGGTGGCTCCAGCGCTGGGATTCCGGAAGTCTACCATGGTCTGACTCAGGCATAAAGGGAGGCCAGGCCCCCCTGCAGGCTTCTGATACCCCTGGAGACTTTTCTCTACTACTCCAAAAACAGGAAGGGATCAGATTTCCTTCTCTGAGATCCTGCTGGGTGGGCACCCAAAATGGCCCGGCATCTCAGGCTGTCGGCAGGGTGGTGGCCCAGGGTGGCCATCCTGGGATTGAGGGGACCAGAGAGGATCGGGCAGTGGCTGGCTTCCCTCCCTTCTCCTTTCCTCACCTCAGCAGTGTGTGAAGGTGGATGAACAGAGGCCCTCTCTGCCCAGAGGGCTTGGAGAAGCAGGGGTTAATGTCTGGGGACACTAACGAGTGAAGTTTTGCTCCTGTGGAGCCAACTAAGAAAGCAGGGGGGCCAGGGGGCAGCAGAGGACTGGGCATGTGATACCTGCGTTAGGAACATGACCCACCCATGAATTACTGAAGGAGGTGGGTAGATGGTTAAATCTATGAAATGGGGCTAAGGAAGGGGCTAAGGAAGGTTCCAGTCCCCAGCTGGTGCCGTAAAATTCCCTTAGTGAAAGCACTCTAAGAAGATTGCAGCCCCTTAGTATTCCAGATGACATGCACATCCCCGAAGGATGCTTCTGCCAGTATATGTGCACCAGAGACTTCCATGCTTCAAGGAAAGTCACCAAGTGGCCAAGGTTATACCACCGGCCTCCTGCCAGATGAGTCAGCTATAAACAGAGGCATCCACAGCTCTCCTGTCCCCCTGTTCTCATGGGGACAACCAGTAGTGCTCTCAATAATCACGCAAATCCTTACATTTATCTGAGACTTTGTGCTTTTCAAAACACAATCACACCTTCTTGAATCCCACACTGTGAGGCTGCTGGGCCGCTCATAATTTTCCTTGCGTGGAGGAGGAAACAGACCCAAGGAGTGGCTTGTCCAGGGCCGTGTAGTAAGGTAGTGGTGGTGCTGGCGTCAGCCGGGGCTTATTGCACCACTCGTTTCTGGATGCCTGACTGGGGTAGAAGAGTGGTGTTTCCATAATGATAGGTACAAGTTTACAAGTTTCCCTCCTCCTCACCCACAGAAAAGCCCCCAACTCAGCCTCGAAGTTGACGAGCAGTTCCTTTAACCCCAGAGAGGGGACCTGGGCTTGGCCAGAGTCTAGCTGAACTAGAACTAGACCCCCAGGGCCGCTGTGTCTCAGGGACCCTCCCACTCCGATGTGAAGCGGATCTGAACACTTGCTACTTGCTTCCTTGTCCGCCAGACTTCCCAGGGCCCTCTCTGGTCACTGCCTCAGGGAAGTCCAGGAGGGCCATGGACCTAACAGAGAAGGCAGGCAGAGAGGATTAAAATGCCCGAGATGGCACAGAGGAAATGAATAGGAAAATGAGGATACAGCCACGCTGGAATTCTACTCAAGGACCCAGAATTAGGCTGTGGGCCACCTTACTTGTACCTTCCCTTCTCTTCCCTTTCCCTCCCAAACACCCAGAGGCTGCTGGGGAGCTCAGCACCTCTCCCCCAGGGCACCCCCTGCCCTATCGGGCCCCACTTTTACTAACTCTGGCTTCTGTTTTCATCTTGGGATTTCTTCCTGCCACTCAAAATTGAAGGAGCTCTGGGAGGACTCTCCTTTGCAGCTCACCAGCTCCCTGGAGTGACCTCACTGGAGTCCAATTAGTCACAGCCACCCTGGGGCAGGAGCCACTGCCCCACCCCTCCTGGAACCCACAGTGAACAGACAAGGAGACCGTAGAGGCAGCTGGATTTCCAGGACAGTGGGGAGGGGGCAGGTGCTCTGGCCCTAACTCAGCCCATTCCTAATCAGAAGGAAGCCATCATCCTGGCAACTTTGCCCCAGTGGATTATTCTTAAAATTATCATCTGCCTTGCAGTGCAGAAAGGAAGGAGCAGGTGTTTGCAGAAGCAGAGATTGGGGCACACAGAGGCCAAGTTCTTTTCACAAGATCACACAGCAAAGTGGGAGGGCAGGAGACCCACAAATCCTGTCTCCTAGTTCCTCTACCATCCCCGCACTCTCCCTCAGCAGTCAACTAAGGTCCTGCATTTGGGAGGGTCCAGATGTCATTCCTCAAAGGCAGAAGTAGGGAAGAGAGCAGCCAAGCCCACTCTATGACTCACACATCACCTCCATGCTCTTCGTAGCCCTTACATGGCCTTCATGCGTGCATCCATCTTTCTGGTGGCGACTGGTTACTGTGCCAGGAACTTCCCCAGGCTGCAAGATCCAGGCAGCTGAGGGGTGCCCAGCTCCGAGCTCGCACTGGCCTCTCTATGCCATCCTGACCAGACAGCCACCAGGCTTCTATTCTGCTGATGACCAGCAGCAGGTCCATGGAAAGCCAAGTTGTAGCTCATCAGAAAAACACCTTAGTCTTTAGAAGTAACTGGAAGTGTAGAGAGAAGATGGGTGCTCTCCCAGAGGCCAGCAGACATTCTCTGTTCTGAGTAAGGAATCCCGCTTACTCCAAGAATCTATTCTAAGTAGATATACTCACACATGTGCAAAAAGTTATCTGAACAAGGGAGTCCACTGAGTTCTTTGGAATACTGAATATTTGGGGGGAAACGTGCTTCACTAGGGACCAGAAAAATAAATTATGCTGATCTTTATGGTGGAATATTATGCAACCTTGAGAGTAGGGCAGGACTTTTATACCGACCTCGAAAAACATCCAGGATGTACGACCGAGATTAAAAAATATTGCAGCAAGACACTAGTATAGTATGAGCTCATTTTTGTTATTAATGAAGCACATATGCTAGAAAATATTTGAAAGAATATAAATTCACAATAGTGGTTCTCTCTGCAGAGTACATGAAGTAAAAGTAAAAGGCATTTTCTTTTAGTAATTTCTATAGTGCCTGAAAATTTTACAAGAGCTTGTGTTTCTTGTGTAATCAGCAAAACAATAAAGATGTGAAAAGATCTGTATCTCCAAGCGTAGGAATCTGCCCAGACTCTTCTGGGTGTTTGTCTGAACCCAGATGGCCCTGGTGACGCAGGTGGTCCTCAAAGCCTCTCCCAGAGATTGGGCTGTGTTCCTTATCTGTGTGGGCCTCAGGGACTTTGAAATAGTAACAGGAAGGACCGCTAGGGGCTGAGGAAGACCCTGCCTTGTCTTCCCTCCTCTGTCTGTCCTCCTACACCCAATGGTACTAACAGAAGCCTCCCCCACACCCCCACACCGCGGGCTCGTGCCAGGCAGGCTCTCCAGAGCGCTGGTCACTGCTAAATGTGTGTCCCTGGTGGGAGATGGGGAGGAAAACTAAGCAACAGCACCTCTCAGAGGTGGGGAGAGGCCTGGGCACTTGCACTGGATGCTAAAGGCAGGCTCTGGGAAAGGTTACAAGGTAACCGGTATATATTTAGTATTTACATGAATATGTTTAAGATGCAATATAGCTGTGCTATTCCTAAGGTAACTGTAGGATTTACAGAAATAATTACTTCTTGGAACACTGAAGCCAGGGTAGGAGTGGGAAGGTGGTCAGATGCAGGGGGCCAAGGTCAGAGTTGTCAGAGAGGGCTTTCTTTTAACCTGTCTGTGTAACTGTGGGGTCCCTGTGCCTTGCTGGGTGTGACGTCAGGATGTGGTTCTTTGGGGTCAGCCTGCAGCCCCACCAGGGGAAGTGCTAGGAGTAAGCCCCCCACCTCACCTGCACTTTCACCCCCCAGTCCCCAGACGCTTCGCTCACAGTCCTTTGGTGTGGTGTCCATGATGTGCCCCCTGTGCTGGGCACGCTCTGTGCCATCTCGTGCCCCAGGGGCCTGCTTCTTGAAAGGTGGTTGCACCAGCCGGAGAGGCAGCCGTGTCTGTGAAGAGCTGGGGCTCCCCGGGGAGGCAGCCACAGAGACACGTTTTCACAAACAAGGTGCTTCAGGGCACCCGGCCAGGGCAGCCACCAGCACAGCCATCCCACGGGCCTGCCTCCTCCCCTTGTTTATTCCCCTCTAGACCTGCATGGCTGCACTAGGTGGGCCCCGGGGGAGTCTCCAGGGTGAAGGAGACCCCTCAGGGAAATCTCCAATACGAGGGAGCCGGAATTCATAGAGCAGGCGGGAGGCTCTCCAAGAACAGTGCCCTCCAGCGCCGGCCCTGGTGGCTCTCCCAGCTGATTGCATCATCTGCCCTCCTTCACCCAGCCAGTCCCATCTGGGGCCTCTGGCTTCAGCCCTCTCCCCTCCTCTTTGGCTTCTGCTGTCTCCTCTCCTCTCTCGCCCAATCTGCCCCAGCCTTCTGGCCTCCCCCACGCCTGGGAATCGGCCCAGCATTAGGCTGTCAGATGTCCACAGGTTCAGGGAACCCAGCCAAGGTCCAGAACCACTGTTTAGAGGCGGTGCTGCTCAGAAATACAGATTAAAAACCATATCTGAACGTCCATCCAGTGGCTATTTGCACTGCGGTTTTCTTCCCAGGAGGCACAGGGAGAAGTGGGGGGGGGGGGACGAACAGAGAAACCAAGACAAAAACAGATATGACAGAGGTCCCTGGGATGAGGAGAAGGAAATCAGGCTGGTAGCCGTGACTAAATCTCTTTCCCCCTCAAACTCAGGTAACACCCATCTTGCTTACCTGGCAGTCTTGAAGATCAGACAGGGTGGTGAGTGGAAAACTCGTTATAAATGGTGGAGGGAATTGGCCCACACCTTAAAATCAGAGACTCGCTCCTCTAAAGCAGGTCTTACCCTGACTGCCCATTAGAATCACCTGGCAGGATTGGACAGCATGCCCTCAAAGAAGTCCCCACCCCACCAGTTAAATCAGAAGCTCGGGGCTCAGGCCCAGGCAATGGTGTTTTAAAAGCTTGCCAGGTGATTCTAATACACAATCTGAGCTGAGAACCAATGCTCGAAAGATAGCAGCCGCACCAGAACCCCGAGCCAAAGGGCTTACAGCTGCACATTGGTTCAGAAGACCTAGAAGGCGCAGAGTATAAAAATGATGCTCTCTGTTGGTGTGAGATGTTTACATTTTCCAGAATTCTTTCACAACATTACATTTTGCGGTTCTCACAATAGCCTGAAAATGCAGGAATAGCTAGGAGCACAAATAGCTACACCTGTTTTTACAGATCAAGAAATTGAGGCTCAGAGACACTGACCTGCTCGATGTCAGAGCTGGTGACAGAGTGATACCTCTCACTCAAGTTGCTCTTACCTGTTCAACCCTTGGAAAACCTGTACACACATCTCAGTGACAAACAAGTCGGCCACTTTCCATTGTGAAGCAGAGCATCCTTCACCATAGATTTCCAAGCGTCTGTGGTCAGGTTAGTTGTACAAAAGTGTTGTCCCACTTTAAATCGGGGGACCCCAAGGCATGGTGGTGGTGAAGAATAGTAGCAAGAGCACAATAAGGAAGGGTGCAGGGCCCCTGGCTTCCACCCCACCCTGTACCCCTAATGTTCACAGGATGTGCTTTGATGAGGGAAGGAGTGGTGGTTGCCATGGTGACCACATCCCTATCGTTGTGCGACCCCTGAGATTGGCTTGGTGGCCAGCCAGCCCACACCTTGTAAGAGGAAAAGCAAGCCGCTTGTCTGGTGCTGAAGTCCTCCCTCGAAGGATGTCGGGCAACCAGTCCTCTGCCCCAGCTTGGGGTGATGGGTCCTTTCTGGGTGATGGGTGGGGAGCTGCTCTGAGGGAGGCCACGTAGCAAAGGTGTTCACCCCGCTGATGGGGACGCCCCTCGGGGCGCCACAGCCCCTGCCTGCCTCTCTGCTTCTCCCCTCTGCCTTCACCTGCTCCATCCCAGTCTTCGTCTGGCTGTCTCACCCCAGCAGACCATACATAAGTGCCCTTGCAGAGCAGGCCCATATCTGGAATGTGGCCATAGCTCCCTGAGCACCAGGCACAAAGTCAGACTATTATTTACTTCAAAAAACCAAGGCTTGATAAGTTGAACTGCTTTTCTGTCCCTTTGTTGGGGGTACAGAGAGGGAAATGGTGGTGGAATTTCTAGCAAGACAAGAGGAACTTGCCTGCCTCTAGGAACCTCCCGCGGCGCCAGCTGCTTCTGCTGGATGCAGGGAGGGGTTCCTTCCCACAGCGGTGCTACGCCAGCTCCTGGCCCCTCCCCCTGCCTCTGACCTTACTCTTTCTTCCCTCTGTCTAGTAGCTGGGGCTTCTCAGAAAGGTGTCCTGTCCATGTAGCCCACACTGTCCAAGTAGCCCAGGCAGTCCACCTCCATTCGATTACATCCTGTCTTCACTGCACTTGACAGCGTCTGGAGGTGTCGTGCTTGAATTCATTTCCCTGTTGATTGCCCCCACTCCATCCCCACCCAATTACACCAGCACGGCAGACCTTGGCCACCTCTCTTCTGTACCCCTCGGGCCTAGCACACAGCCAGCCCGGCGTGGATGCTCACTAAATGTTGAAAGAACAAATGAAGCCTAGATCAGGAATTAGGACACTCTAGTTCCAGTCCCACCTTGCTGTGTGATCCTGAGCAAATTGCTTACCTTCTCTGTGCCTCAGGTTTCTTCCATCACAAGGAGAGGATTCCACTCTGCCCTGTTGTGATCCTGTGTGCCTGAAAGGATTGTGACCACTTCTTGGAGGACAGGAGCTAGATCTTGTCCATGGTCCTATCCCCAGTGGCAACCCACACAGGGCCTTACACTTAGCGAGGCTTCAAAGTGTCTGCAGATGCCAAGAAAACAGGCAAGTGTGCTTTGAGAAATGGAAGGTGGTGTATCTGTGAGGAGTTATCAAAGTTCACAAGGGCCCATTCTTTCCTTCTGGGCAAGGTGCTGGCTAATTGTGTGGTTCATGAGGTCGTTAAAGCACTTTAAACCCTCTCTAGAAAAAGAGAACAAATAAATACATTTATTCTTTGTAAGTTTCAGAGACACCCCAAGGAAAAGGTGGGTTCCAAGGGCCTGCACTTTTCTACTCTTCTTTCAGTTCAGACTGCTCAATGGGACATGGCTTGGTGCTGGCCTCACCTGCGATGGCCCCTCTCTGCACCCCCATCTTCCCGGCCTGACGCAAGCAGCCCGAGGCCACCATGTTCGCCAGCCAAGGCAGCAGAACACCAGCCCTGGCACTAGTGACCGCTGGCATGTTTGAGGCTCTCTATGGGCCAGCACTTGACCATCCCAGCTGATCTTCACTGCCACACCACACTCTCATTATCCCCATTTTACAAGGGAGGAAACTGAGGTTCAGAGAGGTGGCATCCCAGAGTGAACCAATGAGTGTGAGAGAGGCAGGAGAAGGACCAGGTTGGTGCCCACCCAAGAAGGGCCAGTGACTCCGCGACCCCCTGTGCCACGGGGAAAGCAGAACAGCAAGGGTGGGAGGGGCTGTTCCGAGCTGAGTGGAGGCTGCTCTTTGAAACGCGTCCTCCTGCACTGAGAGGCCGGCCCCTCCAAGTCCGCCTCCTAGCACACTCAGGAAACAGACTCCCACCCGCAGTGTCCGCCCCGCCCTAGCTCAGGGCCCCTCTCGGAGGCCTCTGCTCCATCCAAACCCGACCTGAGCTCACCGTGCCGGCTCTGAGCCCCCCATTCAACCCCAGCCACCGGCTTCTGAAAGCTGCACCTGGGCCCACAGCTGACCTCAGCTTTCTGCTGAGAAATGGGAAAAGAGCCAGAGCCCCTGCAGGGAGTGGCCAGGGAGGAACTCCTCACTCCTCCAACTCAGAGCCATCATCGACCAGAGTGTCTTTTTGCCCAGAAAGCCCCCCCTTCCCGCCCCCCACCTCCACTCCCTCACGCCCCCACTCCAGCGGGCTTCACAGGCCCTTAGGCACACACTCATGACATTCCAGCCCCCCCACCCCCACCCCAAGAAGCTCTGCCGAACATCCTAAGGAAAGATGACCACTCTATCCCAGGGGAAAGAGGGAACTCAAGTCCCGTTCTCCCGCCTCCAATTACAACCTCATCCTTTCACCGCTGACAGAAATACATGGCTTAATAATTCCCTTGAGTTTCTCCATACAATAGCTATTGAGGCATCTTGTCCACTAGAGGGAGCCTCTAAGGTTATTTGGAATCTAAATTTTCAGGGGACACTATGGAGAGAGGTTGGGAAGAATTCCTCCAGAAGCCAGGGTCATACACCTTTTTTATTTTCTGTGCTTAGTATGTAATTCCACTCGTCCTTGAAGAAAGTCACCGCCCCACTTTCCTGTTCAGGTCGGATATTCTCTGTAGGGATCTCGCTCAACGGCTTTAGATCAGATTTGAGACTTGACTTCAGGCCAGTGGTTTCCAAACCTTGCTGCACATGGAAATCACCTGCGGAGCTTTAAAAAAATCACAATGCTTAGTTCACACCCCAAACCAGTTACAATAGAATGTCTGGAGGTGGGGGTTGGAGCCAGACATCCATATTCTTTAAAGATCCCAGGAGATTCCTGGCTGGGGGTCTGGGGCGCACCGCCTTAGGCCTGATTTCCCAGCTGCAACGCCTCCTCCGGATCACGGCAGAGGTTGGTGACCTTGGCTGGGGACTCAGTTCTCCCAATCTCTAGGCCGTCTGGGTTCAAAACTTGAGAAACTAAAGAGCCTCTCACTACTTAGGCAATCTTAAAAGTCAGGCATTGACCTTGAAATCTCACCTGATAATTGCACTTTTCACCCAGGTTCATTCCCGTCTTACACTCAGGTTCCTGTAATTAAACTCAAATAATAGCAACATTTACGATGCACTCATAATGCGTTGGGTGTTGGGGTTTATACACAAAATTCCATTTAATGATAAAAACCCATTTTGCAGATGAGGCAGGTTAAATAACATTCCGTAAGCCATACAGTGGGAAGCACAATGGGGCCAGGGATCAAATCCTCACGCACAGACCTGGGAGCCCCTCTTTGGCACCATGTAGTGGGCGCCTCCCCTACACTTAACGCCTGTGACCAACTCTCGGGTGCCCCCACCCACAGGACAGATGCCCTGCCTTTCTTTCCACTTTTCCACTTTACGTTATTTTTCTAGAGCTGCTACAAAAATGTACCACAAGCTGGTACCACAAAAATACCATGAACTGGTGGCTGAAAACAACAGAAATGTAGTCTCTCACAGTTCTAGAGGCTAGATATGAAAAATCAAGCTATCGGCAGGGCTGCTTCCTCTGGAGGCTGAGGGGTAACACGTTCCCTGGGTCTCCAGGGATTGCCAGCAACCCATGGCCCTCTTCAGCTTGGAGGTGAATCACGCCCTCGCCTCTGTCTCTACACAGCCCCCTCCCTGAGTGTCTCTGTCTTCACGAGCCCTTCTTATACGGACACCAGTAGTTGCATGAAGGCCTACTCTGAGCGAATATGACCTCATTTTACTAATTGCACCTGGAAAGACCCTATTTCCAAATAAGGTCACATGCTGAAGCGTTCCAGGTGGACATGGATTTGGGGGGAGACTGTCTTCAATTCAGGACACCCTCTGACCCCACAGACTTGGTTCGGCCTCTGACCTCATTCGACCTGGTGACCAGGGCTTGCCACCTGCTGACAGACCTGGCTGGTGATGACCTGTCAGATCTCTAGTTCCTGCTGCTCGCCCAGCCAGCTCCCAGCTCCTGCTCACCTCTGCTGCCTGACCCAGAGGCTGGTCCCACCCACAGATACATACTGAATGTATATCCCAAAGATGCACTGTTGCTAACCTTTCATCTCTACAGATGCAAATGCCCTGAGACCCACATCCAGAACGCCAAGCAGGCCTAACGGGCCCAGACACCTGCATGTTGACCAGTGAGAAGCTCCCCATGAAGCCCCCGTCCAACACCCCCCCACACCCCCTAATCAGTCTTACTATTTAGCTCTGAGGTTAATTGCCTTTTTTTTCCTATTTGCTATCTTCACAGGAAATGGGTATATTGAAGGTAAAGAGCTAGAAAACTTTTTCCGAGAGCTGGAGAAGGCAAGAAAAGGCTCTGGCATGGTAAGCCCAGCGCCCTCTCCCACCACTTGGGTGTTTCTGTCATCCTGACCGCGGCTTTGAGTGTCAACTGTCCTGACGTCTGCCTTCCATTAGTGGCCCTGACATCTCTGGTCTTGCCCTTGGAGTTTCTATTTATAAAGGTCTTTAAGTTTTTTGAAAAACTCCCTTAAAAAGAGTGTCTTACCTTGAGTCTTAGAGTGTCTGGGATTGAGGAGTGTTCAAGACTGGACCCCAGGGGTTGCGGAGCCCCCTAAAAGCACATAGCTTTGTGTCTGGGTGTGTGTGTATAAAAGCATTTTTTCCTAGGGAAGAATCCACATCCTTTCTAAGATGCTCAGAAGGGTCTTGACTCAAGGCTGGACGCCTAGGGGAGTTCAAGTGCCTTGATTCCAGGTGGGAGTTTCTCAGCCTTGGCACTGTTGACGTTTGGGGCCAGAGGATTCTTTGTCTTGGGGGCTGTGCTGTGCACGTAGGGTGATTAATAGCACCCCTCACTCTTCCATGAAGTGCCCATAGCATCCCCTCCAACTGGCAATCAAAGATGTCTTCAAACATTACCAGATGTTCCCTGCTAGGGGTACAGAATGGCCCTCACTGGCGGAGCTGTTCTAAACCAACAGGGGCTGGAATCCTCAGAAAGCACGTAAGAGAAACCTGAGGTTTGCTCCAAACCAGTATCTGAACCCGATGGTATGGCTGGCCTCCTTCACGGGGGTGTCAGATGGTCTGTCCGTGCCTGCCCGAAATGACTCCAAATCACGCCGCAGCCTGAGCCGGGACGTTGTTTCTCCCGGTGCCTACCTGGCAGTATTGAATTCACTAAAGCCTTTGGGGGAGTGTCTGAATTACTGAACAGCTAAGGCGATTGGAGCTAGTCTGCTGTGATTCCCACATCCAGTTATCAAATATATGGAGTCAGCCCCACTCCCCCGACCAGCTCCCACGCGTCCTTTGGGGGGGTTTCTCCACTCTCCCCTACTGTGTGTCTGTTGGCCAATCCACCGCTTATTAGCCAGTCTTCATGGAACAGTTCACAAGATGAGTCACAAATCCACCGGTGAGCTCCTGGCTCAAAGCTCGGCAGGGTGCCCCAGTAAGGCGGTCCAAGCAATGGGCTTAAGTGATGGAGATGATTCATGGTTTGTTTATCAACAGTTCCCCCATCACCTCTCATCACTAGGATAATGAAGCCTGAATCTCAGAAAACACAGGCTTCAACACTGGCTCTAGGATCATGGGATTGGTAGAGGAATGTGTTTTTACGAAGTGCTTCAGATCTGAAATCCTTCTCTTGGTCATTCCCTTCCTCACATGGTATCAGGTGATTTTCAAGTCTGTCAACAACAGTCTCAACTGACAGCATCCAGGTCTGGTTCAAAGAGCAGCTGTTAGGTGGTAGAAATAATTTTGGCCTTGAAAGCAAGAGCCATGAGTTCAAATTTGGATAAGTAGTGACCTTGGGAAAAGTCACTTCATCTCAGCCTGCATTTGCGTGTAAAATGGACAGGCTGCTCACCTCACAGGGGCTGCTGTAAGAATGCCACAGGGTAACCACATTTGTGATAGGGTCTAGGTCCATTCCACGCACACTTGTAAGTGTAAAACAATACACGTTGATAAGTACATATTGGCAAATTGAGACAGGTTCCAAAGGCAAAAAACAATAGGAGGTCAGCCACAAAAAGAAAAGAAATCCTGCCATTGGCAACAACATGAATGGATCTAGAAGGTATTGTGCTCAGTGAAACAGGCCAAGCAGACAAAGACAGATAACAGATACCCTATGATTTCACTTATTGTAGAATATAAAAACAAAGCGAAACAGAAGGAACAAAACAGTATTAGACTGATAGACACTGGGAAGTGACTAGTGGTTACCAAGGGGGAGGAGAGTGGACAGGGACAGGGGAGGGGGACTGTTGAACCCTTGTGATGTACATTTGATTAAAACAATTAAAAAAAATAAAAACAATAGGAGGGATTCAGAAAAGACTAAGAATTGGTAGAATTCTCCTTGGCCCAATCCCAGGGAAGCACACAGCCCACCCAGAAGTCATCAGATAAGCAAAGCAGAGACATCACCTCCCCAAGCAGGCCTATCATTGATTAGGGGGTGAGGAGGTGCTCATTAATGCATACAATTAATCAGCGGGACCCAGACCAGGGTAAGATTTAAGAACTTAAGAGAGCCTTGGAGTTTAAGAGAGGCAACAATGGGCTAAAGAGACTTTTGATGTCCTTTGCCCTTCTGGGTATCACAATAATCCCGCAGATGACTTAAATTCCCCCCTCAGCTACAGGAGGACTTTCTCCCTACATTCCCCCTGACATAAAATCAGAGTGAAAAATAATGTGGAATTGCTGGTTAGTCCTTAAGAAAAATGAGCCCTTCACCTTGCTCTGGTTGAGTGCTTAGGACCTGTGGGGGCCACTGGAATAAGCTGGGCTTTATTAGAAGCTGCTCAGCAAAATGTGGGGCTCTCAGTTCTCACATCTGAGTGATGGGAAGAAGTCCTGGCCCTTTTGATAGAATGGTGGTCTAATCCCTCTCAAAGGCAAAGGGGCCTGTTTAATTGCATGAAACAGAGCATGTCCACATGTCCTGTTTCCCTTTGAAAATTATGAGACTGAGCCTCAAAGAAGAGACCACTTGGATTTGGAAGGATCTTGGAAAGGAAATCCCTGAGCATCGGCTCAACCTGGTTGCATGTCTGCTATTTGGGGTGCAAAATGACTCCCACCACTGACATGAGTCCATCCATGGCTCACTTGGGACCCAGCAGCAAACCCAGCCCCTCCGTCTTTCCATAGATGTCAAAGAGTGACAACTTCGGGGAGAAGATGAAAGAGTTCATGCAGAAGTATGACAAGAATGCAGATGGGAAAATCGAGATGGCAGAGGTGAGTCCTGTTGTTCTGGCTACGAGCCCCGTGGGAAGGGCCTCTCCCACGCACCAGCACCCTTCTAGGGTTCTCCATGAGGCAGAGACCTTAAAGCCCCCCGTCCCACCCCCAGCACTTAGGCTAACCAACAGAGAACAGGTGGGACTTCTTCTGTGTCTCACAAGGAAAGAGGAAGCAACAAATACTGGCCTCAGAGAGGGATGGAGACCTTACGTGCTCTCGGGGCCCCTAGTAGGTGTGTAAATGTGTGATGAGCCCAGTTTAAGAGACAAGGGAAGGTGAAGACCAGGGAACACGAGAGTCCGTGTCTCACGGACAGGCATCCAAAGGCAAAATCAAATAAATAAATAAGTAAATGTATATATGTTTATGTATATATACATACCAGATGTTTTATATATATTTAAATAAATATATATATACATACAAAATATAATTTACATATACATATAGATCTTAAACATATATATTTGCATATATACCCACATACATTCATATATGCAAATATACATATTGTTAAAAGATAAACTGAGGCGTATCAAAACTTTAAAGAGTTTATTTGTGCAAAAAAACAATTCAAATGGGCAGCTCCAAACCAGACATGGTTACAACCCTCCACCAACAGGAGCTAGAGGGAAGACTTTTGTAAAGAAGAGGCAGAAGCAGAGCGAGGAAGTCATCCGATTGGCTGTAGCTTAAGTGGATGCCTTATCTGGGGAAGCCTGCTAGGCTCTTTTGACTGTATGTTTTGGTTTGCTTACACAGGCTACTAAGGCATTAAGGCCCCTTCAGTCTAATGGCCTCCTTGTTTAATTAATTTAACAATCTGCATATACATGCATACACTCATACATACACACATACCTATGCATGTGTGCAGGCCTAACCAGAGACGTCCGGCAGGTAGTGTGTGACCTGTGGCCAAGGGGTCAAGAATAATAACAGTGGCAGATGACTGTGGCACAGCTCCTGCCGGGGTGGACTGGTTGGAGTGCTACCTCAGGCCAATATGCCTTGGAAGCAGAGACTGAGACAGAGAAAAGGCAGAGAAAGGAGCTAAGCAAGGCTGTGGCTGCAGTCACAGCTGGAACCTTGTCCTGGCCTGAGCCCTTGGGGAGCTCTGGGGTGTGGAGCGTGCCCGTGTTGGGCCCACCTTGACGCAAGGGGTGGCCCTTTGTACCCCCGTGTCAATCAGCCATTGGATGTGAGGTCTCCCCTCCAGATGGGGGCTGGGCTGGGTTGGGCAGCCCTAGTTTTGTGGGGGGCCGTTCTCCTGCAGGGCGTGCCTACAGGCTATTAACAGTCATCTTTCACAGCAGCTGAGGGATGGTCCACTGCTAGTGAAAGGGGGTCAGGGAAAGGCACCAAGAGGACCCACCATAGTTGGCCTAAGCTGCAGGTCTCAGAAAATCCTGAGGCAAGTGGGTTTAAATCAGGGGTCAACAGACTTTTTCTGTAAAGATCCAGATTATGCTAAATGGTTTAGGGTTTGTGGGCCTGACAATCTGTCACAACTTTTCGATTCTGCCTTTAGGAACAAAAACAGCCACAGACAATATGTAAATGGATGGGTATGGCCATGTTCCAATACAAGCTTTTTTACAGAAAGAGGCATTGGGCCAGATTTGGCTCATCGGCCATAGTTTACTGACTCCTGGCTTAAGCCAGGAGACTCCTTACGAGAAAGGCATGGGTAGGGTGGCTCCAGGTGAAGGAGGCCGGGTCCCCAGCCCTGCTTTTCTGTAGTTCCCTTGGTTCTGTTGTCTGCCCCCAAAGCAGCTTCATCCTTAAACTGGTAGCAAGATGGCTGCAGCAGTTCCAGGCATCACATCCAGGTACAACCACAACCACATGCAGAAAGGATCCATCTCATTTGGTCCCTCATTCAACAAGGAAACGTTTCCCAGAAGTACCCTAGCAGACCTCCCTTGCATTTCATTGGCCAGAACTAGGTCACATGCCTACTCATAAGCCAACCACTGGCAAGGGAAAGAGGATTGGCACATTTAGCTGACTTGTACTAATCAGGATTTGCCAGTGTGCCAAGGATACAGGGAACAAAGAACTGGGGCAAGGCCAGGGGGTGGGCCAGCAGTGCTTGCTGCACAAGGGTACTCACATTTTTTAAAAATCAAATTTGTTGAGGTATAACTTATATACAGTAAACTGTATTGATTCTTAAAATTACATGAGTTTAGACAGTTGTATACAACCATGTAATCAACCCCACAACCGAGATACAGCATTTTTATCACCCCCCAAACATTCTTCTGCCTGGTGCAGGTCATCCTATCCCAGGCAACCACCAATCTCAGATTAATGTGCATTTTTAAGAATTTTATATATATGGAATAATCTGCCAACTATTCTTTCCAGTCTGGATACTTGCATTTTAAAGTGGCACCACTTTCTTTCCCTCCAGCTGTTCAAACCCTAAGGTTTGGGGTGACCCAGATACACTTCTCAGAACATCCTTCTTCCTCTTCAAAGGGCTGTTCTCAGGAAGGAAGCAAAATGGAGCGAAACGCAACCCCACACTGCCTCGCCACTGGCCATTTTCCGTCCTTCCTACAGGAAGTGTGCTGTGCTCCCTGCAGGGCCCTCCCTAATGTCACTGTCACTCTCTGATCCCCACAGCTGGCACAGATCCTGCCAACTGAGGAGAACTTCCTTCTGTGCTTCCGGCAGCACGTGGGCTCCAGCACCGAATTTATGGAGGTGAGGCCAAGGCACTGCCTTCTCCACACAGTGGGGCCTGCTTTTCTCCCATGTTCAGAGCCCGCCCACCCAAAAGCCTGGGGATGGTCCCTGGGAGATGCCATACCTCTCAGAGCTCCACTACTCCAGGTGTGGTCCACGGACCTGCACTGTCACCATCACTTGGGTGCTTGTTAGAAATGCAGAGTTCCTGGCCCACTGAATCAGAATCTATAGTTTAACAAGAATCCCGGGTGATGTGTGTGCCCACTAATATGTGGGGAGTAAGGAGAGGAGGAAGTACGGGCCAAGGGCATGTGGGAAATGCTGTGAGCACACCATCTCACGCTCTGGAGACATGTCACAGACATTTGCATAGTACGATCTCTGAGAAATCCTGCAATGAAGTGACCTGTTTCACATGACTTAGCTCCAAGATCTCCCATATTTTGTTCTCACTCAATAACCTCAGTGTCCTTCAAAGTCAGAGCTCCAAGGAGAACGTTCGGGAAGGATGGCTTTATGTGCCATCCCAAAGCTGGAAAAGCCCAGGGAGAATATCAGTTTCCAGTATCTTCCAGGTTTGATCTTTGACTCTGGTCTGGGCTTCAGTGTCTCCCTTTAAAATAGGCATTCTATCTTTGCAATAGAAATGCTTTGAGATCCTCAGTAAAACAGGACATCCAGACTCAAGTGCCTTTGAGTAATATTCAACCAATGGATTGAACCACGTGAACTGGGTATGTCGCCATTTTTGATTGACAAAAATTGGGAATTCCATATGGTTCAACCAAATACATCACTAATCCCGATGCCTAGCAAACTACCAATTATTTCTGGTTATTTTTTTGGGACTCTGCACCCTAGCCGTTCAATGTGTCCCTCAGAGTAAACTCAACCCATAGCCTACACACACTGCCTGTTGTGATAAATAATGACTGGCCTTCGGCTTCACTCGAGCTGCCAGGCATCAATGTTAAACCTGTTTCCAGCCACCGGTAACCTCCTCTCCATGATTCGCCGCCTAAAGCTGCCAGAGAGTGAGTACAGAAACCCACACGGCCTTGGGTTTCCCCCAGGGTTAGACAGTCAGTTGGAAATAACCGATTCTCACAGCAGATGAGTCATTTTTTAAGTGGCAGCCTGCCTAAGCATCAGACATGGGTTTAATTTTATGGTGCTTTAAAGGATTTTTTCCAGTTTTTTCAAGATGGCAAGATTCCATAAACTGGTAACTGACATTCTGGATTCCGTTCTTGGTCTTCTCTTGCCTGGCTGGGGGGGAGTCTGCATATACTTAGCACTTGTCAGAGAGCTGATTTCGTGAGTGCCAGTTTTTCGGTCTAGAGAAGGGAGTGTTATGCCTAACGCTTCTTTCTTGATAGGGAGGCAGTCAAAGACTGGCTTCTATTCCCCCACTGACTGCACAAAGGGGGATGATGATAGCTTGCAGGGGTCAGAGATGCTTGAAGAGAAGCAAAAAAATCTGTCTCTCTCCCCTTCACTCTCTCAAAATCAGTGGCTTCCCTTGGTGTCGTTGACTTGATTCCACATTCTTACCTGCCTTTCTCCTGTATGTCCAGCATACCTGCCGAGCCAACAACCCGCAGGTTTCCCAGGACCCCAGCATCCAACAGTACCATCCCCCCTGGGGTTGTCCATTTGTCGCATTGGTGTCAGCTGGTCACACCAGACGGCCCCCCTCGGCGGCCCGGACAGACGTGCGCTGGAGACGGCTCCCACCGTACTGCTCAACACAGCATTTTAATGCCTGACTGTAGTGACACCTCATGATTTCTTTGAGATCCCACAAAGCCCAGGTCTCTTGAAGTCTTTTCTTTGAATGGGAAGAGAATAATGACATACTGGGACTGACGCAAAGTGCTGGAGGGAAAGAGAAGTTGAGCTGAGAACGTGGGAGCAGAGGTGGGATCAGAGAGGGAGAGGTGAGGGAGGCCAGGCCTGCTGGGAGGGTCCCACTCCCAAGCAGCTGGTGCTTTGCATTTTTTCCCCAGAGAAAAGACATTCCGCCAATCAAATACGATCTACCCAAGTGGTCTGTAGCATAAGGCACCCTTAAAAAAAAAAATCAGGACCAAAAAAAAATCCAGACCAAATTTTCTGAGCCGTTACTATACCATGAGAATTTCACAACCTTGTTTACTGTTATGGAAGAAAGATCCTAAAATACCTATAAACTCTCACATTCCTGACAATAAATGCGGGGCATGATGGGGAGAAGCGGGCAGGTAAGAGATACGAATCCATGAAAATAATTAGTGTTTGCTAATTCTCAGAAAATCAAGTGTTACTGGGGTCCAGCATGCGTTTGGAGCTGAGGGAGAAGGGAAGAAAACTTAGAAGCAAATCTAAGAAATATGATCAGGTACCAAAATAGACCACAGAGGTGGGGAAACAGGGTTCTTGGGGCCTTTTTGCCCCAGACACAGACAGCACCCTCTCCCCCCTCCACCATGGTATTCCTTCCTTACCACCACATGGCTTGGGTGAAAGGCTGGGGTTCCAGGGCAGTTGTATATAGGACCATATTTCCTCAGGACCACTGTATCAGTTACCACTGCTGCATAACTAACGACACCCAAAATTTTGCAGCCTAAGGCAACGCTTAGCCAGGCAGCTCTGACTCAGAGTTTCTCATGAGATCAAGGTCAAGATGTTAGTCGGGCTATAGTCACCTGAAGGCTTGCTATACTTCCAAGATGAGGCATTCACATGGCTGTTGGGAAGAGGCCTCAGTTCCTCGCCACAAGAACCTTTCCATAGGGTGGGCTCAGTGTACTTACAACATGGCAGTTGGTTTCCTCCAGAGCGTGAGATCCAAGAGAGAGAACAAGAAGTCTCAATGCCTGTATGACCTAGTCTCAGAAGTCACACAGTCATGTTCTACTCATTAGAAGTGAGTCACTATGTCCAGCCCACCCCACATTCAAAGAGAGGGGAATTAGGCTCTACCTTTGGAAGGGAGGTGAACATTTTGTGGACATTCTAAAACCACTACAGCTATTTTTCCTTGTCTCTCCTATGTAATGTCTGTTCCGGCTCAGATGGCCAGAACAGAGAGGAAGGAGGTGGTCAGACCCATATAACCTGCTGCAACACTGCTTCCCTTTGATCCCCTAAATGCTGTGATCAGCAGGCTATGCCCTGGTTCCTCACAGGGGCTCAACCATGCACCATATAATTGGCACTCTGATGACAGCCCAGACCAGTGTGGGGTGGGATCAGGGGGTGATCGATTGTCCAGACCTAGGGCACATGCCTACCTTTGGAGATGGGGTCAACCCCTCTTGAACCATACGGACTGAGCAACTGGGCATGGGAAGGAGTGGATTCCTAAAAAAAGAAAGGAAGAAGCATGCTTTTTTATCAGAAAGGTGGGGAGTGGCCTCGGGATAGTCTAAACCACCTGATTACACTGCCAGTTCTGCTCCCCTGCAGACATCATATGCATCATGATGAAGGGATGGAGGGGGGTGTACAGTGAAAACTAACCAAAGCCTGTTTCTACCCCTTCTAGAAGGTTCTTACCCTTGGCCCCAGCCCCCATCAGGGAATGAGAAGATTCAAGAGCAATAAAAAGACACCCCATACACCCACAGCAAAAATCAGATCCACCAGATCCTAGTGCTAGCCCTGGTAGAATCTGCCTGGTTAGCACCTCAGAAAACCATACCCCTGGTTACAAGATGATCCGAAAAGAGACCCAGGCCTGTAGCCAGTTAGAGTAGGGAGACCTTGCCCAGAAGCTTTTGTTCCCTCTCCATGTGACCTCGGCCAAGACACTTTCCCTCATTTCTTCATCTGCAACATGGAGGGATAGACCATCTCCATGTACCCACCTCACTGCAATATTCTTGAATCTCAAGATCTTGCCTGGTTCATTAGAGGTGAATGGAGGAGGCTTATAGATGTTGATAGATTTCTGTGAACAGATTGACATTCCCATTGCAGGCTTGGCGGAAGTATGACACAGATAGAAGTGGCTACATTGAAGCCAACGAGCTCAAGGTAGGGTGGGCCTTGGGGAGAGCATGGAGAATTAGACTGAGGCCAGAGGGGTGGTGGGCGTAAGGAAGCTGGGGGGAGAGGAGATGTTGGGCGAGGAACATGGGCTCGTGGTCGGCTTGGCCTGGCCGACCAGTATCAGGAATATCAGGGAGCATAAGGCCGGGCTCTGATTTGCCGGACGTGTTCAGGCATCCATGTAAAATCAGTAACACGGAGCTGTAGGGCCAAAGAGGGCAACCATACCACATTTCTCTGCACATGAGTGCCCAGGACAGGCATCCCCAAGGCAGGTCCGGCAGGCTGGCCTCTGGCTCGTACATCCACCCCTAAATTCCTCTGAAGCAGTGATGCCCACGCACTGCTTAGCCCAGGTCTTGGGCTCTTTGAGGAGCCAGAGCCAGATTCTCCCACCTATCCTGCGGGTGAGGGTGCATCCAGGAGCTACCTCCCAGCCCTCACCCTCCACAGGCACTAAGGAGTTAGGGAATTGTGAGGGATGAAAGCTAGGCACACGGCAGACCTCGGGAAAATGTCGACTGCCTGTCTGGATGAACACCCAAGTGAACAGGGGCTGGCTGAGTGAGTCAGGAGCTCTGAAGGAGCCCTTTGTATTCCAGGGATTCCTGTCTGACTTGTTGAAGAAGGCGAACCGGCCGTGCGGTGAGCCCAAGCTCCGGGAGTACACCCAAACCATAGTGAGTGGGCCGCAGGGGCCCCCTCCCCGGGGATGCAGGGCTTGGGCCCCTTGCCGATGGGGCTCTGGGTTGGCAGGGTCTCTTGTTGGCTGGTTCTTCAGGCCCGGGTGAATTGGCTTCCCACAGCAGCTGGCACAAGGGACGCTAGCTCATGGCCCCGCACGGAGCACCCGCTTCCATGACAACCTCCACAGAGGATAAGCTTGGGGAGGGCGGGCCTGCTGCACCTCGGCTGCCCTCTCCCCGAGGAGGGGATTGAGGAGCAGTGGCCGCGTCCCTGCTGTCTTCCCAGTGACTGATTTAGACCACGCTGGTTCTGGCCTCCAGGCGACCTCAGAGGAGGCCTGAGTTCACCCCCCCATCTTCCTCCCTCTCCACTAGAAGAAGAGGGCAGGTCAAGGTCCCACAGAGAAGGTCAAAGCAAATAACCCAGGCACCTCTTTCTGTCCCCAACAGCTGAGGATGTTTGACTTGAACGGGGACGGCAAGTTGGGCCTCTCAGAGATGTCCCGGTAAGTGCCACCTTCACCCACGGCGTCACTTCTTACCTGGCCCCTGAAGATCATTCCTGTGCTACTCTGCCTATCCCTAAGCGCAGCCAGTGGGAAGGGTGACAAGTCAGGTGTCAAGAAGCCAAGACAAACATCACCACCTCAGTGTGTCTTCTCCCTCTTTGTAGAGCTTTCCACTAACTCGGAGTACTGAGAGCTCCGAGACCGCTTCCATAACTGCAGGCGCTGCTTCTGCATCCCCCCAGGTCTGAGACGTTCTCACCTCTGCGCTGTCTCCTAATCTCTGCTCCAACCTTTTCTTTCCAGACTCTTACCTGTACAGGAAAACTTCCTGCTTAAATTTCAGGTAAAAGAGCCTCTTTGCATTTCATGGCTTCCTCCTGTCCCCTTATCCCCTGAGCTTCACCCTCCCACCCCCCTGTCCACCAGTCCAACACACAGATACCTGCATACATGTGTATACACATACATACACACAGAAATACATACACCTGCACACATATACACGTACATGGATACACATACATATATACACAATATGCACACATACATGCCCATACACCCACATACACATGTACACAGACACACAGTCTCCCGGCTTTCGCTTCTCTCTCTAATACCTTGGGCCTTACAGGGCATGAAGCTGACTGCAGAGGAGTTCAATGCCATCTTCACGTTTTACGACAAGGTGAGAGAGGCACAGTTTGGGCTGGGCAGGCAGGAGGCCGCATCAGCAGGGAGCCACGGATGCCAGCGGGGCGGCTCGGGCTGTGTCATTTCTTCCTGTCCCTTTTGATGCCCCGCAGCAGCTTCTGCTGTGTGGGAAGACAAATGGCACTTGCAACCCATAGCCTGTGACGCCCCAGGTCTTGGGTCCCGTCAGGCACTGGAGAGAATAGTCCGCAGAAGAGGGTTTTGCTCAGAGTTGGGGTGACCGGGCTGTTGGGAGCCGGAGGGAGGAGGCACTCACAGGGCGCCCTGAGAGCCTGGCCATAAGTTGGCACCAGAGCCAGGTGCTTGCTAGGAAGCTGGGCACAAGAGTACCTCCTTAACGGCTGTCCCCCTTGCCCGTGTGACCCCAGTGGTCTTTCTTGTAACTAAAGGGTTGGGGGTAAACTTTAAATAGCTCCTGTGTTCATCCTGACATCTTATGGGATTTGGCACTCAGGGAGTTAGCTAAATACTTTTCTTGAACCTCATTTGTATTTTCAATGCAAATGAAACATGCCAGAACGAAACGTAACCAAAAGGTGTCCCTTTCCTGTGTTGATGGGTAAAGTCAGAGGTGACTGCGTTAACTGGCAACCACTCGGTCTGGACACATCCTTTAGGGCAGAGAAAAGGGAAGGCTAGACTGTGAGACCTCCCTGAAGTGGGTTGGGGGAAAGCAAGGGGCGAAGTGAGGGCCATGGGGCCTGAGTCCTAGAGCTCCATGCCCACGCCCTGCTCCCCACAACCAGGACGGCAGCGGCTACATTGATGAGAACGAGCTGGATGCCCTTCTGAAGGATCTGTATGACAAAAACAAGAAGGTAAGCGGCTGAGCCCAGAGGCCTGGGGTGACAGCCCTGGGGAGAGGACAGGCTTCTGACGGGGGGCGGAAAGGGGTGCCACGGAGTTGCCTTTTTCTGCCCTCTGATCACCCATAGCAAGACAATGGCCATTGTGGGGTGGCTGTTTTGTTTTTTGTTTTGTTTCCGGTTGATTGGCTTATGTTTCTTTTATTTAATTGTCATAGAAGACACATAACACAAAGTTTACCCTCTTAACCACTTTTAGCTCTACAGTTCGGTGGTATTAACTACACCCACGCCGTGCAACCATTACCACCATCCATCCAGAACTGTTTTCATCTGCAGAACTGAAGTTCTGTATCCATGAAACACCAGCGCCCCATGTCCCCTCCCTCCCAGCCTCCTGGCACCCACCATTCCACTTCCTGCATCTGCAAATCTGACTGCTCTAGGGGCCTGGGCTAAGTGGAAGCATGCGGTATTTGTCTTTTTGTGTCTGGCTTATTTCATTCCACATAACATCCTCAAAGTTCATGCATGTTGCAGCGAGGTCAGAATTTCTTTTGCAAGGCAGAATAACATGCCATTGTGTGTCTGTACATTTTCTTTATTTGTGGACAGACATTTGCGTTGTTTCTGCCTGTTGGCTTCTGTGAGTGACACTGTGATGAGGCACTGGCGGTTCTGACTGGCCCCGCTCGTGGGAGGGTCAGCCAGATGGCCAGCCAAAAAGCCTTTTTTACGCAAGGTGAGATTTGGAGAGCAGGGTTCAGCAGGAGGGGAGGGTATACTGAATGGATGGACTGCAGACTCTGCAGCTGGGCAAGAGGCCACAAGCAGCTACGGGGGCATCTGAGAACTGACCTCCCCCACTGCCTAGTCACATTGCCTGTCGGGCAGACCCGCGGAGGCCGCACGGGCTCATCTCAGTGGCCTGGGTGGGAGGGGTCAGGTGGCACAGGAACCAAGAGACAAGCCTTGGCGGCTGTCTTCCTTCACCTCCTGGAAAATGTCTTTCTCCAAGCGAATGGTTTCGCTGCTTTCTTTAATTAGACAGCGAACACTCTGTAATTCCTGGCGTCATCTAAGTGCCTTGGCTGCCAGGCAAGAGCTAAATTTACTGCTCAGTTTCAGTGAAAAAAAGTCACTTCAGCCTCTGAGTCTGTGTCTCCCTTTCCAATTGCTTCCTGACCTCTTTATCTTTGTCCTGAATATCGTCCTTTATTTCTGTCATCCTAAATTTATCTTTTTTCTTTACATTACCTACAATTGCTTTTTGAAAGAGGCAAAAAATAAATTATAAGCAAGCAAAGATTTCCTAGGAAGAAGGAAGGACTCACCAAGTGTTTCAACATGGCCAACTTTTTCCTGGCACCAAATTCTAGGAGAAAATTATTTATGCCCTCTTATACCTCCAAAGAGTGTTGGACATCATAATGAATATGTCTTTTCTTTAACTGTGCTTGTGTTAATGAGGCAGTTTTTCTCCATATGGCCCTGCCTTAAACCTGAAGCTGGTCCACCCTGCAAGCAGGCGATAAGTCCAGGGAATGACCTGAATTTCTTGGTCATCACCTAATTAGGCTCTTTCTTGATTACCACGAAAAACAACTCTGGCAGCTGCATAGATCAACTCATGATATGGAAACAAAAAAAAAGAGTCAGGTGTTGGAGTTAGGAAGCAACTCTGAAAGTTAAGGAACAAGGATATTAATAAAGTCGTTTACCTGGGAGCTTTTCGCCTGTGCTAAGCTCAAGATCTGGCACCTGGGGATAGACAGAATGAATCCACAGAAAGAGAGAGCTGCGTGGCTGTAAATAACAGCACCCAAGTTGGGAAGGGAAAGGCCATTTTTGGTGAATGGCAGCTGCACATTCCATTTTAATGATGCCAGCATGGACTGTGATACGGTTTCTGAGCAGATGAATGTTAGGGGTTCCTGGGGGCTAGGCTATTGGGATCAAACTTCAGTATTTCTTAGCACTCCTAAGGCAACTGCAACTCACTAGTGCCTTCCCCAGCTTCCAGCAAAACTTCCCGACAGAAAGCAAGCAGCCCCTTCCCCTGCTGCTCGGACTCTCGATGCCACACTGAACCAGGGGAGTTTCTCAAGCCCAAGGTTGATATACGGGGTCCCTTCCTCGGCTCCTAATTGAGTGCTCAGGCATGTCCCAGTGTTATAAACTAGCTGACGTTTCCAAGGACTTCACACCCCCCACCCTCTCATCCCCAAAGCTAGAGATGCTTGCAAAGTGTGTTTGGGCTGGGTGGCAACACAAAACCTGAAATCAGTAACAAGGGGGATGTCCTGAAACAACGCAGTAACAGACTGACCTCTGAGCACCGGAAGAGGTGACTGAAGGCAGGTCAGCCAGGTAAATACTTAGACTTCAAGACTCAGGGCCCAAGGATATTTATAGCTGTAGAGTTGGTGTGATCCTTTAGCAAATACCTTCGTCTTTAGACCTCTGTTTTCTTATTAGCTGAATGGGGATATGATGCATCAGCCTGGAAGGGGATGCATTAAAAAAAAAAGATCTGTCAATATGTTCAATATGGAAGGAAAGAAGGGAGGGAGAGAGGGAGGGAGGGAGGAGGAAAAAGAAAAGGATAGTTCAAGTGATTTTCTAATGTTGATGACTTTGCTATATTTTAGACCTATTCACTATTTGCACCCAAAGCAATTATTGTAAAGCCTTATATATGACACAAGGCCTATCAGATGTTCATAGTCTGATGTTGGCCTCCATGTTTTATGAGACCATGGGCATATGTTCCTAGGTCACCTTAGTGGCCTCTGAAGGCCACAAGAAGCCAGTGAACGAGAAGTAAGCTGGTGAGCTTTGCCGCTGGAGGAGACAGGAGTTAGAGTCCCTTGGTTGAATGGGTGAGGCATAGCATTTCCCTGGCGTTCTCTTCCTCGCCGGCAGGGCCCCAGACTGAGTAAATGGAGGCCCAGTGAAGTAGAAGAAGCTGTACGAGTTGTGCGTTGTGCGTAGACAGTGACTATCATCACGCTAGCTACTGTGTCGGGAGTGCGCGCTGTGTGTCAGGTGCTGGGCTAAGTGCTGTCCGCATTCATTCCCTCATCTGATCATCATCACACGCCTCAGGGAGGCAGGTGCTGTTAGTGTACCCATTTTACAGATGAGGCAGAACTCAGCGAGGTTGAGTACTTTCCCCTGAGCAATGCAGTCAGTAAATGAAAGAGGGAGGGTTTTTACCCAGGGCTTTTGGACTCCAGAGTCCATGCTGTTGATCTCTCTAAACCACCTGCACTGGGATGGGGTAAGAGAAAGTTTCCACGGATGTGTTTGTAAATGATTAGGTGGGCCGTTTGGGTGGGGCCGTCCACTGAGCGGCTCTTCCCCTCCCCGTGTCTCCTAGGAAATGAATATCCAGCAGCTCACCAACTATAGGAAGAGCGTCATGTCCCTGGCCGAGGCGGGGAAGCTCTACCGCAAGGACCTGGAGATTGTTCTCTGCAGCGAGACCCCCATGTAAAGGAGGCAGGAGCTGCTTCTCCACCTCCCCTAACCCTGCCCCCATACCCTGCCCCCTCAACCCAGACCCCCAGTCATGAGCACTCCTCCCGGGCCCCTGCAACCAGCACACGCGGGCCTGCAGAGCAGGACAGGAGAGATGAAGGATGGGTTGCTGACCCTGGAGCCCCTCCAACCCGACCCAAACCTGCCGGGCATGGAGGTGGGCGGGGCCCAGTGGAGGGTCCCTGATTCTCTTCGCTGTGATGCATGAGCTCATCTGCTGTATGATTTATGCTTCTGTGTCCAGCAGTGGCCTCTCCCCGCCCGCTCCCCTACCTCTTCTCCATGCCCCCGCCCACCCTAGTCTCCCAAGTTCCACCTATCACCTCGCTAATGGTGTAGCTGTCTTCTCAGAGCTCCTCTTTGTGAGGGGCACTGGCCCCTCCCTCGTCTCCTTGACTCAGCGAGCTCCTTTTCTCTTTCCATTTCTTGTCTTCTTGTTTACCAAAGAAGAGTTTACAGACAATAAAGTGGAAATGTCCTGCCATGGAAGCTCCCCAGGTCTGGTCTGTGGTCAACTTCACTGCAGTACGTTGCTCTTCCTGACAAGGACAGAGCCGTTCTCACAGGGGTGGGGCTGGGGGAGGGCATCGGGGCCACCCAACCGGGGCCTAACCACTAAAAGCAGGGTGTAGGATCCTGGGACTCTGGGCTCTCACTCGCCATTCCCTGCCTGTCCGCTTCAGCAGCATGTCACTTCTTTCTCTGTGTTTGTTTCTACATCTCCAAGATCATTACAGCAGTTAATCCGTTCATTGGACGCTTACTGAGCGCTAGGTATTGGACTAGACCATTTACTAGAGGCATCTCCCTTACTCCTTTGAGAGGTGCTGTGATTATCCCCACTGTAAAGACAAGGAAACTCAAGGTTAAAGAGTTAAATAACAAGCCCCACATCTCATGGCCAGCTGGGGGCAGAGCCAGGGTATGAGTCCCACAGACTGAGTCCACATTCTTCACAGTAGGGCTACCACCGATGAGAGGTGGCGATAGTGGGCCTAGGCCATCTCCAGCAAGCCGGGGGGCCTCCAACCAGGAGTTCTAGACCACCCCAAGCTTAACTTCTCCTCCTCAAAATTCAATTTTCCTTCCAACAACTCATCAGATGCCCTTGTTGCAGGGCCAGCTTGGCCTTTGGGGTCCACAGAACTCTTTGAGATCCCAGAATAGAGAGATACCTGATTTTTTTTAATTATGCTATCATTTTATGTTTTGTCTACATAATACACTTTGACGTTACCTCATTTAACCCCACAACAATCCTATGTGATGGATATTATTTTCAGATGAAACTAAAGCTCAAAGACATTAACTTGTTCAAGGTGGTACAACTCCTCTAAGTGGCAGAGCTAGGACTCAAATACGAGCTGGTCTGGTGAAATGTCCCTCTACTTGATAAGCAGGAAGCCATCTGGAGCAAAAAGCAACCAAGAGGTGGATATACCTGGATCAGACATAAGCCACACCCCTTTCTGAGAGAATCCATCCTGTTTTCGGCTTGGACGGTGCAGCCCAGTGAGGCACCTGGCCTCTGTCCGCCTGCCCACATCTGGCTGGCCAGGAGTGGACATCTTGGCCAAACTGGGCCAGTGAGAGTCTGTGTGGCATCCAAGCTGGGTGGTAATACAGCTTTTGGGGCAAGAGGTGGCGCCATGGCAGTCCAAAACCAAGCCCAAACTGACGCTCGGACACGCAGAAACCAGGAGCCTGGGAGAGGAAGCCAGTCATAGCACCAGAGAAAATATGCAGAGGAAAACTCAGAGGAGAGGGGGTTCAGAGAGAGAGGGGCGGGGGGAGCCATCGAGGAGCTCCCATGAGGCTCTGCGGCACTTCCTCCTACCCATTTCCCTGCCATCCCTGGGTATCCTACAAGCGCATCTCCCGTCCACTCCATGTGGGAAATGGAGAGTCAGAGAAAGCACAGAAAGAGACCCCGGGACCTAGACACTGGTGGAGTGAATTTCTGGGGTGTGAAATCCTGGTAGGAAAAAAAAAAATAGTGCAAACAGTAGCAACAAAGCCAGAGATGGCCAGGCTCATCTGGGGGAACTGCAGGGTCATCAGGAGAGCTGAAGCTGAGAGGGAGCGGTGAGAAATAAGGCTCAAGGACCAGACAGGACCAGCCCTCAAGGGCCCTGCAGCCACCGAGGGCTTCGGGCCTCACTCTCTTCCCAGGCTGCTGTGTGACTCCTCCCTTCCCCATCTCCTTCCGATCTGGACTCTAGTGTCCCCTTTTCAGGGAGGCCCACCACACCCACTGCACTCCACGGGGCACCCCCAGCAGGATTTTTCACCATAGCACTGTGACCCATTGACCTGATGTGGGTTGCTCCCCTAGCTCGGACGAGGGTCCCCGAGGGCAGCGTTCTCACTCCGCACTTCCAGCCCACACCTGCCCAGCCCACACAGCTAGGGCCGCCAAGCCTTCCAGCCTCCTCCCCACCCTAACCCCTCAGCTCCCCCGAATAACAGCCCCTAAACACATCTGTGGCCTCATCCCATGTGGCAAAGGGGGATTAAGGCTGCTAATCATCTGACTTTAGGGAGATTAGCCCTGATTATCTGGGTGGCCAAACTAATCACGAGGATCCTTGGATGTGAAAGAGGGAGGCAAAGAGTGAGAGGGTGATGCAAGGTGGGAAATTCTCAGCCAGCCATTGCTGGCTTCTGAGATGGAAGCGGGAAGCATCTAGAAACCAGGAAAGGCAGGAAAACAGTTTCCCTCAGAGCCTGCAGAAGCCCCACAGCCCTGCTGACACCTGGGTTCCAGTCCATCTGGACCTCTGACCTCCAGAGCTGTGAGACGGGAAACTTGTGTTGTTTTAAGCCACCGAGTGTGTGGTGCTTGGTCACAGGAACAGCATGAAGTAAACACAGGCAAAGACCTAGTCCACTGACTTAGTGTCTGCTCCTGTCACTTATGAACTGTGAGAACCACCTTCCCCAGGGCATTTTTGTGAGGACTGAGATAACCCCAATTGCATACGTAATTTACGCAGTGCCTGGCGCACAGTACCACTGAATGACAGCTGCAGGGACAATATTTACTGTGTGTGCTGGAGCTGATACGCCACAGGCTTCCTCTACTTCTAGCTGGGCATTCTGTGGCTGCCCCAGGACTCACAGGGACTCTGTGGGTTCCAAACTTGGGAAGTCCTACTCACCTTTCAGAGAAGATGCTTATCTGGTGCACTGCTTCCTCCTGCACAGATGAGTCCTCTAACCCTGGCAGACACCCCAAGGAGACAATTTACCCAGGAGCTGACCTGCCCACACTGATCCTGGCAGGAGCAGGGGAGACGCTGAGGAGATGAGGGTCCCAGAAGCTGCCCAGAAGCCTGGCTCAGGGTGCTCAGCCCTCCTTCCCCCTGTCCTTTGTTTCCAATCGGAGGCCACAGTCTGCTGGCAGAACGTGGCCAGACACCCACTTTCTAGGTCTCAAGTTCCCCATCTGTTGAATGGGAAGCTTGGAATGGATGGCTACAACTGTCCTTCAAAATCGTACCCCCTGACATGTCACTGAAGAGCATAAGTGAGTGGCAGACAGACACCTAAAAGGTGACTGACACCATTGGCTGTTAGGAAAATGTAAATTAGGACCACAGTGACATAGCACTGCACACCAGTGACAACCAAGTGACAGTGTTCAATGTTTTGTTTCCGTTTGCAAAAGCAGAATCTACTAAATTCTGGGTTACAGAAAAGATGGCTCCACATAGCCAGAAAACGGAGCATCAAAAGAGCATTACCAATAGTCTAAATAATGATGCAGTTCCCACACCACCTCATGCAGTCCTCTGTAATTCACTCCTGTTCTGCCGGGCCTGGGATTGGCAGTCTGCTTCCATTACACCATCGCTTCTTGACCAGAGTCCTGAGAGCCCTGACTTGGTCCATGGATATAGTCTGAGAGCTGCTTAAGTGATGTCAGCTCAGAAGCCTGCACGCAGGAGTCTATTCTTCCAAGTATGGACGATTTGAAGTTCCTGGTACAGTCATTTTACACGAGGCTCTAGACTGTCCCTGCTCACTGAAGACACAAGCTGCTGCTGCTTAGAGCAGAGCCTTCAGGCAGAGTCAGAGTAAACACATCTGCAAGATGACAGAGACTTCACAGCTATGGTTAATTTATTACTCCAACCCATAATATCCAAATGGAGGAGAGCAAACTTCTCTACCAGGGTACAGTACGGAACTATTTCATAAGACTCTGGATGTGCACTTCCCCTGAGGGTAAAAGCATATGAGCAGCGAGGACATTGACAATCCACCAGGAACTTCCCAGAAAACCTACAGTTTCTAAAATACTTAGATTTACATTTCAGCCATATGAGCTTAACCTCAGGAAGGCTAGACTTGTCTTCTGATCTGACAACTCTTCTCACGCAAATCTTATGATAATCAGATTGCATCAAACAAATAGTAAATATTAAAATGCATCAAACAAGCTTAGTTACTTCTAGCGTCTTTCTTTTAGTAAGATGCAAAAACAAACCTTTATGATTTTCTAGAGCTCTTCTGGGAAATCTCAAAGATCAATGTAGGTGTAAAAGATAGCCTGATGTTCCCTGTCCTTTTTTTTCCTGTATTTATTAAATTACTTGGGAAGGCAAAATCTGGAGTTGTCAGAAGAGATTTGAACACATAACATGATCATGGGTGCCTGAGAAACAATCACTGGTTGCCCATTTAATGAAGTGACAACATTTAAAAGTAGACAGACCCAAGAGCGTCAAAGACATATGTCCACATGAACACTGGCACACAATGTTCACAGCAGCATCATTCATGACAAAAAAGTGGAAACGATCCAAATGTCCATCAACTGATGGGTAAACTGTGGTGTATCATACAATTGAATGTTAATCACCCACAAACAAAATGGAATAAAGTACTGACACAGAATGGACGCACCTCAAAACCATTATGCTCAGTAAAAGAAGCCAGACAAAAAAAGGCCACAGAGTGTGTAATTCCATTTATATGAAGAGTCCAGAATAGGCAAATTCACTGAGACCGAAAGTAGATTAATGGTTGCCAGGGGTTGAGAGTGTGGGGAGGGTTGTAAGGAATGACTACTGATTGGTAGAGGGGCTCATTTTTAAATTAGAAATTAATTCTACCTGAGCTTAGGTAGGATTCGATAGTGGTGATGGCTGCACAACCTAATAATACACTGACCTGCACTCTCTGGAAGGGTGACTAGTATCTTAATTTTCTTGTAAAAAGCCTACGTAGGCATGGATTGTGAAATAAGATAAACAGAGAAGTATACGTAGAACTTGTTCATAAGTGAGGTGTTTTTGTTCTTTGTGTTTTAAAATAATCTACCCTAGGACATGGCAAATTCAACATACAGCACCAAAAATGGTAAAACCCAGAATCTCTGCCATCTAAAATAACCTTCTCTATTGTAGGCAATGGTACTAAATCAGGAAACCAAGAAGGCAAGCTCACCAAACCTGAGCAAAGCTTGCTAAAATATCATATATTTCATAGTTTCTTTCCAGAGGCAGGTCTGATAAGGAATACAAATAAAACTCACTTTCCAAACTGTGCCCTTCATAGAGCCCTTTCACTTTCTGGAACAAACTGACGCTTTACTGTAGGACAGGGAGTCTGCAGGGTCAGAACGACTTTCATAATAACGCTGAAATGTTATTTACGTTAACATGACGCGTGTTCATCATCGCTGTTTTCAAATGACCCCATAAACAAATATTTTTAAACATCCCCGTGTTGGTTTCTCATGTGGTAAACATCGATAGTTTTAACCCACATAAACAAAAGCTCTCTGGGTAATCTCAGTAAGTTTTAAGAGTGTAAAGGGGAAGATCACACCTTAAAATCACAGTGTTGAGTGAGGAAGGAAACAAATCGCTTAACGACACCACCTCTGTGAGTTAAACGTGCTCACACACACGCCAGCAGCAATGCTTTGTTAGAGCATAAAAAGGCCGAAAGATGGCGAGGGAAGCTGGAGGGGGAAATCCTGTTCAAAGGGCTCAAACAAGAAAGGGACCTTGCATAGACTAATGATCTGCCCCAAACTGAAGAGTGTGTTTCAACTCACCCTTTGCACCGGAGGGTCCCCACACCCTCTCCCCAAGAAAAATACCCAGGGGCTCCCTACCTACAGCAGCCCAGGACAAGCTGACAGCATACGCAGACCTTCCCCTGGGCTCCAGGCATCACCATCTCCCTGGAAGTGCCCCATCCTACAAGTCATCTCCAGCACACTCTGCACCCCGAGGAGCAGGGGCAGGTCAGAGGGAGCAGCTCCCAGAACAGGGAAGGGGGCGGGGCTGGCACAGACCGCAGAGGCAGTGCCAGCATATGGGCTATGTACAGACCACCTACATGACCACAGGGCCAGTTCAGTGGCAGGGATACAGGGGGGAGGGCTCCAGGTGGGAAGCACGTCCCTAATGAGGAAAGAGGCAGGAAGTGGCAGAAGTGGCTGGTGGGACCAAGCAGGCTGTCATCCTGTTCAGGGGACGGTTGTAAGGTGTGTGAGTTGGAGCAGCACCAGGGCGGGGGGGGGGCGGGCCCAGCAGAGACACAAGGAATCCACACCGGAGGGCCAGCAACTGAGAAAGGTTCTGCAAAAGACTCTCCAGTCTGAGCAAGTAAGCAGGTCAATGTTCTTGCTTTCTTGAGCCCTACACAAAACGCCGAATCTCTTATCCTATTCACCCCGCGGAATTGAAGGTGGCCCCCTCCCTTCCCTCTGCACCCATCCTGCACAACCCCTCCTCAACCCTTGCCTCTTTCCTCAGCTCCTCCTCCAGAGAGCTGTTCCCCCTGCCCCCTTCACCTCAGTAATATTTCAGGGACACTCGCTGGTCTGTAACTGCCCCTCGCCAGGACTATCCAGGTAAATAATCCGTAGGGCCCGGGCTAAAAGAAAATGCAGGCCTCCTCCAAAAAGTTTCGAATTTCAAGACAATGACAGCAGAGCATTAAACCAAGCATGGGGCCCTGTGTGCCTGCACAGGTGCCCGTCCCTGAAGCCAGCCCCCTCTTCCCTTCGGTGTGGAGGGAGAGAGAATGGGCGTGCCAACCACCAGCCCAGCCTGTGACCCGCTAGCTTGTCGTGGCCCTCATCACTAACTGCTCCCAGCAGGACCCACGATGTCACCAAGTCCCCTTAAAAGGGATTGCTAAAACTTGTTAGAGCAGAAATTGCAAACAGAACTTATACGTTAAGGAAATGCAAGATTTCAAGATCTCTGAATGTTAACTTTAAAAACCAAAGTAAAATTCTGAAGAACACTTCCTGGCCACAAAACTACACCCTAAATCACAAAAGCCCCTGCGTCACGGACAGGCCAGCGCATCCCCCAGGGACAGCTGTCAGTACATGGAACGGAGCTGCTGACAGGGTGCCGGCTGTCCCAGAGTCACAGCATACAGCAGAAACGCCCCTCGCCTCACCCCAAAGGTGGCCTTTGTAAGTCCTGAGGAACGGGCTGCTGCTGACGACTCCCGCCCAGTGTCACTTTTCTGGGCCTCTGGTTTCACGAGAACCCCTAAAGTCAGGAGACACCCCTCAGAAGACAGGTATTTATTTCATCAAGGACTGAGCAGCTGAAACCACAGCTGGGTTACTTGGTAAGAAGGTGAAGAGCCATGGGCAAGAGTATAAAGGGGAAAAGAAATGATCCCAAAAAGGCAGGGAGGCCACAAGCTCTGGAGAGTTAACACCGTCAGAGCAGCCCTCAACCAGGGAGAGACTGGAGTTGATGGGTAAGTACCCCAACTTCCTGGTGCCACGAGCCACGCCTCACACCCCCACCCCCAGCATCCAGTGTGCCACGAGGCAGAAGGCAGGTGAATCCCAGGATGAGAAAATATGCAGTCTGCCGAGTCAGGCCATGATGAGATCAGGACAAAATACTGTCCACAGTGGTTAAAAACAGACAGCCTCATTCCCTTCCAAAAGGAGAGAGGAGGCCTCACTATGCCATGGCGGGGAAAACAAGGGCTCTACAGAAAGCTCCAGAGGGGCATCCCAGAAGCCATCAGAGGGCTGTCTGCAGCAAGTCGTGGCTCCGCGATGCAAGCGAGGCAGGAAGAAAGAGTAGTTTGAAAAATATGCAGTCTTCCAGTCCCACATGAGACAGTGTGTCCAGTGAGCAAGAGGTGGAAGCATTAGGAAAGCAATGAAGTGCAGGTGCTCCTTGCCTTTGATCAGTGAGGTCAGGATGAGGGGTCGTCTGAGGGCAGTGCTTACCTGGACAATGAAGGCAAAACTGGGCAGGCATTAACGAAGGCCGTTGTCAGCAAGTCACATGGGTGCACAGACAGCCCATGAGGAAGGAGGAAGAGCAGAAGCTGCTTGAGGAAGTGAAAATGAACTGGCAGAAAACCCAAGAGCAGGAGAAAAAATTAGAAAAACAAGAAAGGTCCTATAAAATGTTCATTTGCATTCTAAACAGGAAAGCCATGAATGAGAATTCATGGCACAGGATGTTAAAAGAGCTCTTACCATAGAGAAGGTAGGAACTGCCAACTTGAGATATATTTTAGGATAAATGCACAAAGAAAGAGAGAGATTCTTCAACACCCTAGGTCCCTCCAAACAGCTCCAAGAAGCAAGCACCAGAAACTTCATGGAAGACGCCCTCAACAGCCAGAGAGCTCCTCCAGCCCAAATCCAAAATAGGTGAAATCTTGCTTCCAGCACCAATAAAAAGCCAACCTGTGGGGTGTTCCTTTTCTTGCCAAAGGAGCCTGGACTGGTCTGGAAGCCCCGATACCAGTTCCTGAGGGTCAGCTGGCAGGCCTCCCAGCTGTACAGCTCGAGTCCCTCCAATAGATGCAAGAAACCCTTCTCTTATAAAGAGCTGGCTGTCACAGGCCAGCTGTCATTTCCATGAGTTCCATGCTCACACCAAGGCTTAGACGCCTAGCCCACCACAGAGAGCACTGCCCCACCCAGGACTTTCTGTCCTTCTACCTTCCCTTAGACCTACTGAGCAAATGCAATCCGTGCTTCCCCCAAGTAAGAACTTCTTTTTGCCCAAGAGGATAAATGCAGAAAATTATCTGAGGTTTGTGGTTTTAAAAACTGTCTGATCACTATAAAGACCACTCCCCAAACTGTTTCTTCCCACCCTCAACAGTGAGCGAACTGTAAGGTCCTCCTCCTCCAACCCGGGAGGAGCTCAGCCTAGACTGGGCGCTGTGCCTGCTGAGGAAGGCACAACTGGGGTCTTTCCTGACCTCCTGTCTGTGCTTTGCTGAAGCCCTTCACTTCTGCAGGTAAGCTCCGAAGAGCCACTGTGTCATAATGTCAAAGGCGAACCAATTCAGCTCCCACAAAGGTGGCTAGTCCAGGGCCAGCCCAGTCACCTTCCTCAGCAATCCTCCCTGGCTCTTCCAAACGAGAATCACGGGAACATGGCCCCGCCTGTGGAGACTGGACATACTCCTCCATGGGCTCTGCTATCTACATAGCAAATGAAAGGACTCCACGCTGTTATGACAATTTATACCACAATCATTGGACTGAAGAAATGGATTCTCAGAAGTGCCATTTGCAATTAACTTCAAACCTGATAGCCCAGCACCACGGCCACCGCCATCAAATGGGAAACCAAATTTCCAACATCACCTTGATCTGTATCATGAGGTATTCTGACTTCTGTGACAACAGCCACATTCGCTCTGCAGGGAGCCAGCTCACCGCCTGTAAAGCAGCCGGCAACACTGCCGTGGTGCACTCGCCTTAGCTAACTTGGGGTGTCTCAGCATGTGCTGCCTCTGTCAAGGTAGAGCCGTGCTGTCACAAGGTGCTAGCTGGGACTCTAATCATCGAGCTCACAGGACTAGCTGTGCAGGTCTGCATGACTGCAAAGGGGACTCAAATGGCCACACTCAGCCCTACTGACATGCCCCTCGAAGAGCTCAACTCCATGCTGATTCTCCTACCCAGGGTCACTGCAGAGATATCTGGTTCCCTTAGTCTAAGATGACCCATCACCCAGAGCATTTCCACAGCTTATTCCTCCTGCCTGCTGCCGGGCATCTCAGCCCAGCAATGAGGGCCTAGCATGCTGGTAAACCCACAACTGAAGGACTGCCCAGAAGCAAGCTCCAACAGCATTCAGGAAAAAGCTTCCAAAGTCTGTAGGAACATTCTTCCCCCTGGACAGCCACACACCTGGGAGTCATTTGGAATTCCTGGGGTGATGTTAGAGCAGGTACATAAGGAGTTAAGCACGAGGACAGCTGAACCTGATTCATCTGTGGATTAAGAAGGGGTGGTGGGGGTGGGCAAGACCCTCATCATATGCAAGGTACACCAGCATGAAGGCCCCGAGTGCAGAGCTACTTTGAGACCACCTCCTCAATAGTAGGGACCCCAAATGCTCCCAATTCTTCTTCCACATCTGTTTCCTACTGGGTCTTTTCCTTAAAACCCTTATGTGGTCTGTCCCCTGAATGAGGATCTACCAATTCTGAAGTTTGTGGTTAAAAAAAAAAAATGTATTCACCACAAAATGTACCTCAAGACCTTGTTCCCCATAGAATTAACTGTTTACTTGTAGCTTAGGTTTTAATTAATAGTAAAGGACTGTGCAATTTATGCTGCATTTAATGCTCTGAAAATCTTTTAGGTTTGAGTAAAAAGAAATACAATGAAAACTAAGTTCCACTTGATCCAGCTGCCCAGCCAGGGTTAGGAAGGAACAGCCTGCAGCACATGGAGCTGGGGTTTGCAAAGTCTGTGGTCCATCAACTTTGAAAAACCCTTCGCAGGGATTTCATCAGACCCTCTAGACAGTGCACAGAGAGCGGCAGAGACCACCAAGGGTCAGAAAGGCATCTTGCTCAACTTCAACACAGCAAATAATAGCCACATGCTGAGGGTTCATGCCAAACAGGGAACTTTGCAAAGCAGGGGATCTCAACCAGAGATTTTGTGCCCCTCTCCCCTCACAGGGAATATCTGGCAATGTTTGAAGACATCTTTGATTGCCAGTTGGAGGGGATGCTATGGGCATCTCACGGAAGAGCGAGGGGAGCTGTTAATCGCCCTACATGCACAGTACAGCCCATGACAAAGAATCCTCTGGCCCCAAACATTAACAGTGCCAAGGCTGAGAAACTCCCGTCTGGAATAAAGGCACTTGAATTCCCCTAGGCATCCAGGCTTAGGTCAAGACCCCTCTGAGCATCTGTCTGTAGACTGACCCTAAGGAAAAATTTTTACACACACAAGGCTTTGCAGTTTCAGAGGGAGTGACTCACCAATCCCTGGTGCCCGTGCATGAATACCCAGGCTCATGCCAGGCACCCAAGGATGGTAAGGTCCGGTATGCTTTTCGGGGAGTGGTCTAGCATTTTTTCTTCTTTCTAAATTAAGGAAACCGCGATCCAAAGAAACGTGGGCACATACTGCCTCATTTAAACCTCACAGCCATCGGTATCCGCTCGGGACCGCTATGATCGCCATCTGACTGCGAAGGGGACTGGGGGACAGATAACTTTTTCCAAGGTGAACAGCCCGCAAGAGGCGGCGCCACGGACATCGCCCGGGGCATCCCCGGTTCGAGACCACTGGGACGGGGCGCTCCGCCTTCGGTACGGCTTTCCACGGGGCCCACACCCTCCGCCTCGCCGCCCTCCCCTCGCTGGGAGATGGGGCGATTAAAGGTGCCCGGCCCGCCCTGTCACGCCGCCCTCCCGGGGCCTGCGGCTCTCCGGCCGCCGCGAGCGCACGGACCCGGCCCCGGGCGGCGGGCGGAAGCAGCTCCCCGCCGGCCGCGCGGTGGCGCTCAGGGCCGCGGCCTGACTCCCTGCAGGCGCCGGGCTCGCTCACAGGGGCGGCGCCTCCGCCCGGGGCCGGCAGCCTCCCAGCTGGGCCAGCTCCTCACTCCAGCCGGACAGCGGCACCAGCAGCCCATTCCTGGGGCGAGCAAGCCAGCCCGCCGCTTGGCCATTTACCGACGCCACACCTGCCCACGCAGGGGAGGCCCGCGGCCCGCGGTATCCGCAAGCTAATGAGGACGGGTGCGTCCCTGAGGTGTCCCTGTTTCCTCCGTGGGGCCTCTCGCCAGGCCCCTCAGTCGGCCCCTGCTTTTGTTTCACAGCAAGAGGCTGCCTGTGCGCCAGGCGGGCTGGCCGGCTAGCAGGTGTTGCGAGGACCAACCCCGCTTTCCTCCTCCGGCTGGGATCGTCTCCCAGGCCTGACAGTCACGCCCAGGGCAGCTCCTCTGTCCTCATTTGCTGGCGGTCGCCCCTCAGTCTGCTCACCGTCCCCCGTGGAGAGCCACCCAGCGCGGCACCTTCACATCCCTGGAGGCCTGAGGCCATCAAGACACTGCATTCAAGCAAACTCTCTCAAGAGGCACATTCTTTTGAGTTTGCAAATACACGTATTCAAATCTAAAATTTAGGTTTCGGCAAACAAGTCAACCAGGTTTAACAGATGTTAACCATTTGCCATTATGTGAACCAGACCAATTTTTTTTTAATGAGTAAACATAACTTTAAAGCTAAGCTCCCCTCCGCACCACCGTGCTGTCCCTGCCACCCACCCCTCCTCTGGGACCGGCACTGTGGGTCATCCGAGCGTCATTCTCTGGATATTTCTTACTGAAACGGAACACTGTAGCCAGATTCAACATGTCCTCTCTGCTAGGTTCCGACAACCTACAGAAAAGGCATCGGGCTGCCCACATCTGAGCCCTGCTTGGGCCCATCTCTTAAGAGGCCCCAGCTCTCTCCTTGACTGAATATATCGCACCCCATAATTGTGCATGGGTGGCTTTGGGGAAGGAAATACCCAGCTTGATGAGTCCCCACCGTGGGAGAAGCTTGATGTCCATGACTCTGGTCCCCTAAGGACAATATTCAAGGCCACAAAGCAGCACCATGGTCCCAGGTGATTGGAAGATGCTCTGCATCCTAGAACAGCCACTTGATGGGGGAGAAACAGGCCCAGATGGGGGGCAATGGAAGCCCACCCGGTCAGTGACGAGGTAAGTATGCTCTAGGCCCAAGCCACAGTGCATTTGAGAGCGGGTGACATCATCAGACCATCTTCTCATCCCACAGAGAACAGGCTGTGAAGGTGGGAGCCTCCTTCCCGCCCCTGCACCCAGCTGGAGAGGCGCCAGCAGGCTGCCCTAGGCTCTGAGCTGCTGCAGTTCCGCTTGTGGGCATCCTGCCGTGGGTCAGCATTTCTATCAGGAGGGAGAGGGCTTAGGGCGCCAAAAGTAGGAATCTAGGTGGGGCCAGAGCGCCCCCTGCTGTCTAATTGCTAAACCAACCCTTAGGGCAGCCTCTCCAATGTCTTGTGGTCCCTGCCTAGGAAAGCTAAGGTTTGGGTTCAGAGCCTACCCTTCCTGGAGCGTTTCCCCTTTCTCTCTAGACACCCCCTAGGGTGACCCCCAGGATCCCTGTCAATGGCAAAATCATACCCATCATGTACAAGACACATTTTCTCTCTTACTGCCTCCCTGAATATGTCTGCTCAGCATCAGCTGTTGACAGCTTTCTGAGGGCCAGCCACTGGGTCCAGTATTTTGGGGAGGGAAAATGACAAGACACTATCCCAGCCTCCGTGGAGTTTTTTGACTGAGGCAGAAAACAGAGGAAGCACAGTAAGCCAAAGATTTGAGGGAGGTGAGGGCAGCAAGCTAGGATCAAGGAACAAGAAAATGGATCGGGCGCTTTAATGGCAGGCATGGTGAGCTCTGAAGAGGAACCAGAGGTAGACAGATGTGAAGAGACAGGAAGAGCATCTCTGGAGGAGGCAAAGGACACAGCCAGTGTCCCTCCCAACTTGTCCCTTGTCCCAGCTGCCTCCTCTTCCCCTCTCCCTCCTTTGGGTCCTAGTGGCTGTCCTCAAGAATCCACCCACCTCTCCTGCTGCAGCCCCCCTTTCTGACCAAATCCATGTCTGCTGGGATTCCTGTGACTCTCCCAGCCTCATACCTTGACCCTGACAACAAATGCTTGATTTCCTGAATCTGGCACAAGTATGTCCACTCTCTGGACACGAGAATTCAACACCTGGGAAATATTTCTTATGCAGGGGATTCAGCAAAGTCTAAACCTAAGAAAGAGAAATCATCCCAAGGAAGGAGAAAAGGTGATAAGGAGTCATACCGAGAAGTTTCTCTGTAAGTTGAGAGGAAGGAGCACATTCATTCTGCGCTGTTAGGCAAGAGGAGGTGGGAAAGGAGGGACGTGGACCCCATGGCCAATGGTGGCAGGACCTGCGTGTGCGGATGGAGAGGAGGAGTTGAGAGCACAGTCTTGGAGCAGGAAGGCTCAGGACGAATCCAGGGGACAGTGCATGGAGGAATATTTCCCAGTCAAAAACTGGGAGCCATTCAAGGTTAGAAGTGGGATAGAACATAATAAAAAGTGTGCTTATAAAAATTCCTAGGACAAAGTTGCCCTGGTACCTCTGCAGCATCTGTGATCAACCCGCACTCCAGCCAGAGAGGGTGGGGACAGACTGGCACCACCATTCCTTTGTGAGCCTCCGGGCTTGGCCCCAGAACCCCTCCCTGCTGGGGTCACTGACCCTCTGCCCTCAGGGCTTGCCTCCGTTCTTGGGGCAGAATTCCTGGGGTGGCGGGGGGGGCAGTGCCAAGCTGACCCCAGGCCCCAAGGAACCTTGCCAGGGGGTCTGTCCTGATGATAAATTTAGGGCTCCAAGGAAAGGGAGCTGGGATGCAGCACAGGATGGTGGCCCCAGGCAGCTGGATCTTTACCCTGAATCTGCCACTCAACCACTAAGAGACCTTTTAGGAAACCCCTCTCTTCTCAGCCTCCAAGGCCTTTTGGCAGCCACCCCAGCCCGTCAAAGTCAGTAAGAGACCTTTTGTGTTCCTGTGGTTCACACTATGGGCTTTTGTGTAAGACAGCCTTAGAAACTGAAACAGATACGTCGAGGCCCTGGATTATGCCCTCTACGGGTGCCCATCCAGCTCTAATTTGCAGTTTGCTGGGATCCAGGCTCCTGCCTCTGGCTTGGCAGTCTCAGCTCCTTCAGGTCTCCCTGCTTTCCTGGATCCTCCCACTCCCCAGGACCACTCACTGGGGCTGCCCCCAGGACTCTGGGGCTGAGGCCCTTGTTTACGGACTTCTCCTCAGCATAAGGGATGGAGGAGCCAGCGGGGGCATGGTGCGTCCTGGGGGAGCAGGGAAGCCCATTCACCCAGGGCAGCAGTTTTATTTTCTGTATTGTTCTGATACTGTCGTTTCAAATGGGAAATCAGCTTGAGCTAGAAGTCTGACTGTGTAGGAACAAGATGGCCACCAGGGGGCAGCAGAAGACCAAAGCTTTACTTGAACACGGCTGGTTTGCCGAAATTCTCTGGCCATGAGGTAGAGCAGTAGTGTCCAGCCTTGGCTGCACATTGGATTCAGCCGGGGAGATTTAAACATAGACACCAGGTTCCCAAACCAAGAAATTCTGATTTCATTGACCTGGGGCATGCCCCTACCATCACACTTTTTAATCTCCCCAGAGGACTAATTTTGTTAATGGGGGAAAGAGGTAGAGGAGAAGCAGCAGCCTCTCAGCCCATTCTTCTAAATGTGGTGTGCCCAGGGGTGGCTCAGATCCTGTCCCTGGATCACAGAGTGCCAGTCAGTGAAGGAAACAGATGGACACACACAGGACAATTGAAAACAGACTTGAACCACAAGCTGTGCGACAGTCACCGACGGACCCAGGAAATCAAAGAAAGAGGGAATTCATGTGAACAGGTGTACAAGAGATGGCCTGAAACCTGTTTCCAACTGAGCACCAAAACCCTGAAAGGGGCAGGTGAGGGGAAGGGGTTCATCCTACCAGATAGGAAATATATTGTTATTATAGTAAAAACAAGAACTCCATGAGCACTGAGAGAATGAATAAACTGGCAAATCTAAGGGAGTCATCCTGCCCCACCGTAACCACTGGGGAAATGGGATGGGGCAATGAATGCTCGGGAGCCATTCCTTCCCGGCATTGGCAGCAGAAATTTCCCTAAGGAGTAAGGAAGGATTGCCTTCTTAGAGATGTTCATATTGTAACAGGAAATCCGAATTAAATCCCTGGGCTTAAAATTCAACACTAACATTAACTGAAAAATAAACTCATGCAGCCCCCAAAACCTTGTAACCATTAACAGGTGGCAGTTTCTCTTTGTTCTCCCTATTTTCTGAATCTTAGGGTCAGAGAGAATGTGGAAAGCTGATTTTGTGGAACCCAAAATATCCCGTCCCAGGGCACTGAGGAGGTGTTGGGGAGGAAGTCCGTTCAGAGAGGCAGGGATGTCAGGGTACAAGGTGGGGAAGGAATTCACTGAAGTGAGAGCAGCAAGGAATAGCAGCTGCCTTGCAGGCAGCAGAGAGTAAGGAAGAACGGAGAGATAAGGGAAGTTCATTGAACTCCTTCTAGGCATAGGACACCTCCCCTGCCAACTCTTAAAGCCAGTGTCACCTGGCATCCAGTGTCCGCTTGGATTTGCATGGCGTGGAACTAAGCCCCTACCACCCCAGGATTCAGGGAGCCACAGAGCACTGGATGGAGTGAGATTATATTCTGGGAATTTCCCAAAGGCAAAGAAAGGAGGTTTTCAGGTAGGCTACAGAAGAGCTCCTTGGAGAGCTTCAGCGTGAGCCCAGTCACCCAGGTGATGGTAATTTGCAAACCCAAATCCAAGCTCTCAGCAGCCCCTCCCTACTAATCTGAGGTGGGACAGAGACAGAGTGACGGTTTCTGCTTAAGCCTAGAGAATAGACTGAAATAGCAAAGTAACAAGGACACTTATCACTGGAGGAGCACAGAGAAAATGCAGTAAATTGAGTTGTGAGAGGTTTATTTAAAGTAAAAAGAGGCACACTCAAAGAAAGGGGAGTGTGGGCCACCTCAAAGAAGAGGTGCACCCCAAAGCTGGGATTCTATCTTTAAAGGAGGTTCAATAATGGGACAAAGGCAAAGGGTTGGGGGGGTGGGGGGGTAGGCTTTTTAGGCGGTCTCATGATGTCTCTCGCTGGAGAGAGACAGTATGTCATTATCTATAGCTAGTCCTCTAGGTAATTCTATAGGACAAACTTTTGTTCTTTTCTAAAATAGTGGCTATTCCCAAGTACTGGGAACACTCAGTTAAGACTGCTTGCCTTGCCTTAAGGTAAATTGGTGGCTGATTACCTAAGAATGTTAGGAATCTTAAGCCCCCTACTCTCTGCTCTTAGCCTCAAGGTAAGTCCTTGTTCCCACTATGCTATTCATATCTCATCATTTTTAGGAAAATTAATTGCCATGCTTGTCTCCTGTGTCTGCCCTACCTCAGCTGCATTGGCTAGGGCAAATCTCAAGATCAGCCCAGATTCAGAGCATATCGATTGAACTCCCATTGCAAAGGGCGTTGACTCTGGGAGTCTTTTCTGGCTCTCTGGTTTTATCTGGCTAATTCTTTGAGTCCCATTTACGGAGTTTTACTGGCCTTATTCTCCCTCCACCCACTCATGTTTTTTTCTGCCTCACAGAGGAACTGGTAAGAAAAGCAAAAAGCAATTGAATGGGCGCAAGGAATGTCTGCTTAGATCCTCGCAATCTGCTACTTTATGGGTCTGTGGCCATGAACACCACAGCCTCTCTCCCTCGATTTCCCCTTCAAAAGCCCTAACTGCCTGTGCTTCAGGGGGAGGTTGGTTTTTTTTAAGGCACAAGCCTCCACTCCTTCGCTTGCTGGCAAATTAATAAACTATTCCTTTCCGTTCCTCAAAACCTTGTCATTGTGCTTTGTGATTTGACAAGGTCCGGTTTTCAGTGAAGATATGTCTGCCCATCCACCCTGCATTCTTATAAAAACACAATTTAAAACCTGGTGCAGAGGGAATGGCGCTACCCCTCTGCCTTTCAATGTGAGATGCCCGTAAGCATAAGAAGGAAGCAAAATTACTTGAAAGAGAAAACAACAACACTGGGTTTAATAAACAAATAAGTTGGCAAGTCCAAGGTAGCCATGGTTTCTTCCCTCCATCTTCCTACTTAATTCACATCCAAGAGTCTTCTAGAATCTTCTCCCCCTTCTCCTCCCTCGCTCCCACAACAACCCACCGGGGCCTGGAGATTTCCCCACGTCCCTAACTCCTCTGAGCTCCCCTCCGCTGCCCCCAACCCCCGCGCCCGGGGTCCTACCCACCCTTGCTCAGGGGCGCCCCCTGACGCCCGCTCGCGAGGTGTCGTCCCCCAACCTGCGTCCACCCCGCGGCGCCGATTCCTGCGCTCGCCCCAGCCCGCTCCCGCGACGGTCACTCTCAGACTGACGAGCTCCCCTCGCACCGGCCTCCTCCGTGCGCTTCGCGTCCTCGCCGCCCGGCCCTTCCTCCGAAGGTCCGCCGCGGTCCCAGGGCTGCCGAGCGCGCCCGCGGGGTCGCCCTCGAGTCGCGTTTCTGTTGCGCCTCCTCCAGCTCGCCCTTCCCAGCCCCACGCGGCGCGCCCACTCCCCGGAGACCCCTCCCCGGAAACCCGCGGCGGCCCGGCCTGGGGCCGCACGGCTACGTCCCGTCCGCTCCGGGCCGGCATTCCGGCTGCCGTGCGCGGGGCACGTTGCCTGCGCCGAGACTGCCCCTCTCCCGGAAGGCGACCTCCTTCCCGGCTCCCCACGGACCGGTGGCCCGGGGCCCGCGGAAAGCCGAGGACCCGCTGGGAGAGCCCCCCACCCCCCAACTCCAGAGGTGGCTCCGGCGGCACCAGGGACTGCAGGCACTTTGCTTTTAGTGATAAGGAAGACGTGGTTTTCAGCGGCCCTCTTGGCGCAGTGGGCAGCGCGTCAGTCTCATAATCTGAAGGTCCTGAGTTCGAGCCTCAGAGAGGGCACGGCTGTTTTGCTGAGCAACCTCTATTCAGGGAGAACACGTTCAGCCGGGGGCCCTAGAGGCCCGGCGGGTAAAGGGATGGATGGCCTCGCAAGTACGCGTGTCGCCAGGGGGTACTGTACTGCTGGAGAACTACCCCAGTGAATGAATGCCTGGATCCTCAACCCCAGTCCTAACAAAAAGGCACCCTGCGGAGCTACGACGGGTGACCTTTGCTCCCTCTCCCAGAGAAAACACGCAGTGCTGGCGCTATTCCGGGAAAACGGTCACGGCGTTGCGGAGTGGTTCAATTTTCTTTGTAGCATCTGTGAAAATTTCAGGCTCCAAGACTACTGATCTCCTTTCCCGCCAATTTCCTCTACTCGGTGCAAGGCCATTTCTCCACGTACTTTTTCTGCTTTCTCCGGAGACTGTTTCTCGCCCCATTCCAGAAAGGCTTTCGAGAGCCGGGAACATCTGGGCAGACAGCGCTGGTCCCCCATGTGGCGCAGGAGAGCAAGGTGGGACGTGGCATGATGACACAGGAATGGCCAAGATGTAACCATCACTTTGAACGAATCTTCAAGTTTTGGTTATTCGATTTATAATAGCTTCCAATGACTTTGTGATTTGGTCTCTATTAATTAGAAGTATTATTTCTTAATTTCCAAAATAGGAAAATTTTTAGTCTTTTTATTATTCATTTCTATTTTAATTGCCTCCTGGTCAAAGAACATAGTGTACAAGAATTAAGTCCTCTTAAGTTTATGTGGGAAAAAAAGTGTATTCTGTAGCTGTTGTATGCATTGTACTAAGTTTTCTAATCATGTTATTCAAATCTATGCTTTTAAAATAAATCTTCCATATTAGTAATTTTTGTTTGAACCACTAGTTACTGAGATAGATTTGTCAATTTTTCTTTACAGGATATGTTAATTAATGCATAAAACAGAATTCTTGTATCTTCCCGGTGAATTTAACCTGAATTCAACACTTGCGTTCATCGTTATTACAAATACTGCTTTTAGTTTTAGAATATATATGGTCTAGTATTATTGTAATATCATCAGCTTGCTTTGATTTAGTGTGTAATAAAGTATCTTTTTCTGTTTTTTCATACTTTATCCTTGTTTTAATACGTCACGAGATTTTCTTGTCATAATCTCTACAGACTAATAGGAATATTTACTCTGTTTACATTTAATGTAATTACTGATGACTTGGGAGTTAAACCTACCATTTTAATAAGGTTTTCCTTTTTGTTCTGCCTGTTCTTTGTTGCTTTTCTTTCCTTTCTTCGCTTTTGGATTGCTTTATTATTATTATTACATAATTGTATTTATAGTAATATTGATTAAGATCAGTTTAAAAATAGTTAATAATATAATTGTTATTAAATATATAATTATAAATAATTAATACTATTATATTCTGTTGTTCCAGTTTTTTCCCTCTGTTAGTTTGGAAGCTGTACCCTTGTTTAATATTCTTTTAGTAGCCTAGAAATTACACTACTCCCTGACTTATCAAGACCATTAACTGGGATTTTTACCTTCCAGGAAATTTTACAATTCTGCTTAATCACTCCCAAATTATTACCCTCTCAAATTAAGCGTTTTGTTTTCATATCTCTTGGACATGTACCTAGGAGTAGAACTGCTGGGTCATGTGATAACTCTGTACTTAACATTTGAAGAGCTACCAGTTTTTTTGAAGGGGCTGCATCATTTTACAATCCCACCAGCAACGCATGGGGGTTCCAGTATCTCCTCACCAACGTGTCACTATCTGTCTTTTTTATTCTGGCATCCTCCCAGCTGTGAAGTGATACCTCACTGTGGCCTTGATTTGCATTTCCCTGATAATGCTGACTGTCCTTTCATGTGCTTATTGGCCATTTGTCTACCTTCTTGGGAGAAATAGCTATTCAAATCCTTTGCCCTTTTTAAAATTAGTATTTCTTTTTATTGTTGTCAGAATTCTTTATGCATTTTGAATATAACCCCTTATCAGAAATGTAATTTGTAAATGTTTTCTCCCCTTCTGTGAGCTGTTGACCTTTGTTATTGTGTTCCTTGAAGCACTCATTTTTAATTTTGATGAACTTCATTTTTGAAGAAACAATTGTTGCAGATAGAGCTGAAGCTCCCTTTTTATCCCTTTATGATCCAATTTCTTTACCTTCCTCCCCAGAGATTACCACTATTTTATATTTGGTCTTTATAATTCCCTAGCTCTTTTTCTAATTGTGTGAAATACACGTAAAATTTACCATCTTAAAGGGAGGGATAAGGGGAATGAGGGGCATTACGATTAGCACACCTAATGTAGGGGGGGACACAGGGAAGGCAGTATAGCAGTATAGCACAGAGAAGACAAGTAGTGACTACAGCATCTTGCTATGCTGAAGGACAGTGACTGTAATGGGGTATGTGGTGGGGACTTGATAATGGGGGGAATCTAGTAACCACAATGTTGCTCAGGTAATTGTATATTAATGATACCAAAATAAAAAAAATTAAAAACAAAAAGTTTACCATCTTAACCATTCTGAAGTGGTCAGCTTAGTGGCATTCAGTACCTCCACACTGTTGTGCGACCATCACCACCATCTGCCTCCAGAACTTTTTTGATCTTGCAAAACTGAAACTGTACCCATCAGACAACCACCTTTCATTTCTCTCCCCTCAACCCCTAACCATGATTCTACTGTCTGTCTCTATGAATGATCTAAGTACCTCATGAATGGAACCACACTATTCATGCTTTTGTGGCTGGCTTGTTTCACTTAGCAGAGTATTTTCAAGGTTCATTCATGATGTAGCAGTGTCAGAATTTCCTTCCTTTTAAAAGCTGAATAATATTCCACATACATATATATATACCATATAAAGCCACATGTATCCACTCATCCATCAATGGACACTTGTTATAAATTTTGGAGTCTATTTACAGGCATACCAGCTACAGCAGGGGTCAGTAAACTACAGCTAGCAGACCAAATTTCGGCCCACTACCTGTTTTGTTTGTTTTAATATATATTTTTTTGAAGTAGAGTTGATATACAGTATTATATTGGTTTCAAGTATACCAATGCCTGTTTTTATAAATGAAATTTTACTGGCACACAGTCACACTTGTTCATTTGTGTATTGCCTATGGCTGCTTTCATGCTGCGAATAGCAGTTAACTGGAGTGGAAATCATATGGCAACACCTAAAAGATTTACTATCTGGCCCTTTAAATAAAAAGTTTGTTTTTCCACAGCTATAGTAACAAATAGACTCCAAAATGTCTATTGAATGCAAGTTTATCTCTCTCCCACACAATAGTCCAAAGCAGGCAGCTTTTCTCCATGTTTGATTTGTGGAAACAAGATGCTTCTACCTCCTGGTTCTGCAATTCCCTAGGGCCTCCACATAATTTGCCTTGAGCTGGTAGGGACGGAGAAGCGGGAGGGGACACCCCTACTGCTTTAGCCTTGGCCCAGAAATAAGACCCATTCTTCACTCATGATCCATTGACAAGACCGAGCTGCCCGACAATAGCTCAATGCAAAGGACAGCTTGCTTGGTCTTTGGCTTTGCAGCCTCTTCCCAGTGTCAACTCTAAGCTGCAGACTTTAGCAAGCAACTAGCGGTCTCAGCCATGCCAACACCAAGCAAAGAGGAGGCAGGACAGAAGAGGACTGGAAAGCAGGCTTATGGCTTGATCTCAGGAGCTGAGGCTCTTTCAATCTGGAAGCCAGACAAAATATTCGATCATCACATCCTCAAATATGGGGAAGCTGCCCTGAGACAGGGGTGGGCAGCTTCTGACTAGCACCAAATGCCAGAATTAGGATTGGGACTTCAAAAGACTCAATAAAGCAAAGGATCGTGAGGTAGGAGCTAGAAGGAGGGCGTATCCTTTGGGATATGGTCAGACCAGCTCATGGAGCTTCTGGGCCAGGAGTTAAGCACTGTTGGTTTACTAACTCCGAGACAACCTGAAAGTTTGTATAGGTACACACATTTCTTCTTGAGCTTTCTTAAGATTCCAAGAATGCCCTGACCCCAAAAAAGTTATAAACAAAACTAAGCTGGTCTAAAATTCCTTGCCCACCTGGAATTGGCTAAACGAGGGTGTAAGCAATCTGCCACAATGAGTGTCTTTTGAAAGAACTGACCTCATATTCATATCTAGGTCACTTTGGTTTTTGCGTTTCTATTTTATTAATTATAAAGGCAAGTTTCTCCACCAAAACCCAGAAATCAGTGGTGGAAAAAAACCTAGTAGAACAAAGGAAAATTCCCTAAGCCATATAATAAAAACCTGGGAGTGCAGGCTAGGTGTGTGTGTTGGCAGGGAGAAGGATGGACAGACAACCAGCCACTGAGGGTAAGGCGGGGGTGTGGGAGGTGTTGACACTCCTCAGCACCACGGTCATCCCCCCAGCACACTCGCCTCCTCTGGGTTTTCACCAGCAGGCCCATGGCACACATGTCTCAGTACAAGAGCTGGTAAACTGAGGCACTGTTCTTGGAGCCTGTGACCAGATACTGGTTGTCAGAAGACACATCACAACACAGGATTTCTGTAGATTCCTCTGTCTAGGGGAGAGAGGCCACAGGAGAGACTCTGAGCATTGCTGGGCATGGCCGGAGAAGAAGGCTTCACTCAGAGCAGTTTCAAGGCTCAGTGTACACCTGCGGTTGTCTGGTCTCAGGTTCAAGGTGAAGGCATGAGTTCCCAGGACCTAGAGTCCCCATTCCCCCCAGACTATTAAATGGCCCCGATGCCCTCTCAGGCATACTTTACAGCACTGTCTCTGAGACCTGACCAACTGGGACCTGGGGCTATAAGTTCCAGGTGCCTGGGTGGTGCATCCCTCCTTCCGGTACCTGAAACAATCTTCGTAGAGAAGGTGCTGCTAAGCAGTGGATCGACTCGTCCAGTGTGGTCACAAAATAGCTCCCTGGCGAAGCAGAAATAGGTGGAGAGGCTGGAGACCGAGCCTGTGTTCTAGTCCCAGCTCTGTTCCTGACTAGACTAGGGAGAGGGTGACTCTTTCTCTGCCTCAGTTTCCCCATCCATAAAAATCAGAGACAAGACCCAAACCATCCCCTCATCTGCCCCCACCCTCCTGCCACACACCACATCACTGTATCACAGAACAAAGGGACACTGAGATGGGGCCTCCTACCTCTTCTGTCCTCCTGTCCATAGGCCACGCAAGAAACCACCATGACAGAGAGAAGCAGGGAAGGGGAGGGATGTGTGGAGAAAGACAGGAAAGGTGGTTCCTCTGCCCTGGGCAGGAGGAGGTGGGCACAGCTGGCTGGCACGGGGTGGAGAAGGGGAATCAGCCTGCAGCCAGGCTGGGCCCAGACTGCAGGTGAACAGACTGGACACCCAGAAGCAACACCTGGCTTCTCACTCACCGGAGGAGGCAAACTTGAGGTTGTGGTGGTGGATGTATTTATGCACGACAGCCTTGAACTTCTCCTTCCGGTGCGTGTGCAGCATTATGATGTCGCTGGTTCTCAAGCCCACTAACAGGTACTCCTCACTGGGGTCGTGGGTAATGCTGAGGATCTGTCGGAAGGTTTGGAGTCACCACGCAGAGCTGCCAACACTCCCATCTGTGTCCCCTCTGCAAACTCAGACCCACTCCCACAGGCACCCACGCTCCCAGTCACTGGGGACAGCATTCAGCCCCACAGTGGCCGACCGGGCACCTCATGCTGTAAATACTGTTCCTGCAACTTCTGGTAGCTCCTCAAGTCCCAGGAATACAAGCTGGTGTCTTCACCTCCTGTCCAGAACTTATTGCCTGCGATGTCCACACATCGGGACCCGTACATGGGGACTTCATGCTTCCTGGTAGGAAAACAACTCAGAGGTTCATGCATTGGTTGGACCCCAGAAGTTTCAGGCCCAGGGAGCCCCTAGGAGGACCCCAGATATATTCTCTGTGCTGACTTACCTAGTCCTCCCGCACAGAAGGGAAAGTGAGGGCCAGAAGGGGACATGGCCTTCCCCAAAGGCTTCAGCATCCGGCCCTCCCCAGGGTCATACCTGATCAAGATCTGGTTCTGCAAATCCCAGATCTCAACAAATCCTTTGAAACATGCCAAGCAGATCTGGGCATTGGAGGAGACAGCCAGAGAATAGCACATGGGGCCCGTGGAGGCCAGCTGAGCCCTGATGCGAGGTGTGGGTGCCAGATCCCAAAGAGTCAGGGTCTGGGACAGACCCCCAGTGATCAGGCTCTGCTCATCGGGGAACAGCTTGCAGGTGAGGACACAGTTCTGATGATCCTGCAGGAACGGTTTACATTCCCTACCATCTCCTCGAAGCACGGGCTCCAAGTCTCACGACAGAGACCACGCTGGGGTTCGCCAAGCCCTTCTTGAACAGCTCTCACCTGCAAGTCCAGCTGGGCCCGAGGGGCCCTGTCCCAGGCATGCAAAGCACTCTTATCCCACACTTTGATATAGCCGTGGCCACATGTGTACACATGGTGAGTCGAGCTGCTGATGGCAACAGCATAGACTTTCTTCCCATGGTGGAGTCTGCCAACTTTCCAGGACTCACGTGGGGTACTCGGACTAACCACCATACCTGGCACAGAAGGCTGGGGACAGGAGAAGGTGGGTGCCATGACAGACCACCATTCACTGGGACAGTATGCCCCTGTCCTCTGACCAACTAGCAGCTCCCCTCCGCTCCCACCCCCACCCTACAGAACGGCATCCTTGGGTGAGGTCCCCCGACCACTGACATCCTTCTGCACTGGCCTAGATGGTGCCCATCAGGGCACCTCCTTGATAAACAGGGTCACATTGGACAGTCTGAGGGCCAGCAATGAGAGCAGAGCCGGCCTCAGAGTCCCCCAGGATGTAGCTCTAGGCAATGTAACACTGAGCTGAAAATCCCACACACTGGTGGGGGGAAGGAGGGCAGTCTAGCTGAAAGAAGCAGGGAGCTGCAGGCCACCCATCACCCACAGGAGAGACAAGGTCAGCATGGACACATCACACGCTCTCATCTTCTTCCTACTAGCTTCTTGTTTGAGGGTAATGGGGAAGGGAAAGATCTCAAGTTAAAAAAACAAAAGACACCTACAATTGCTCTGAGGAAGGACCAGATATCTTCACGGCGAGGAGGCGACGGGCAAGGCTGGCCTGCAGGGAAAGATCAATGCCCCCCCGCTTGCGGACAGGGCATCTGGAGCAACACGGTCACAGGACGCAGGGAGCAGGCTGCTCCCCCCACACTAGGCTCCTGCCTTGTCCCCCATCTCAGGCCCAGGCTTGGGTCACCACCTGCCCCACTCACCCTGTCCCAGCTAGGACTTACCAAACTTGGGTCCTGGTAGGAAGCTAGGGCACACGGAGAAGAGTGGAGAGGGAGGAAACAGCACGTGAAATGGAGAGCTCACGGTGGGGCCCTTGCCCCAGGACTGCACCACCCCCACCAGTCTTGTTCAAGCAAGACCTACCTGGGGCCAAACTCAACTGCTTCTCCCGGTTGCAACTCAGACAGCCAAGTGGCCTGGAGCGCAGACCTGTCCAGGGCCTGCAGGGCCCACTGCTGGGGAGTCAGAGAGCTCATCTCCTGATAAACCGGGCCTTGCCGCCTCGGGGAACCTGGGGGCTGCTGGCACACCCTGCTTACCCCCTCTGGCTGCGACTGCTCTAGCCGCTCAGGTGGGAAGGAAATGCCAGCACATTCCAGCACATTCCTCCTCTCCTCTTGCTCGTCGTAGATTCTAAGTATGCTGAACGAGTCCCCTTCCTTCTCTCTACTCATGCTCTTAGATCGACCGAGGGCCTGAGCCACCTGGGTCTAGAGCTTGAGAAATGAGCCCAGCAAACAGATCCTGGGCTCCTGAATCGTCCTGCGCCCCTGCAGCAAGAGAGAGGGAACAGAGGTAGATTTGCAAATGCATCGTGTGGGGTCCACTTAGGAGGGTCAGAGACCACCTCTTGGTGAGAGCATTCAAAAAATCAGGTGCCAACTCACTTTTCATACTTAACGTTGGCAGAGATGGTGGTAAGGGTGAAAATTTCACATAGGCGTTTTGAGATGTTAGTACTGATGTTATGTTTTTCCCTCTAGACACAGATTCCATTTCCAGTCCTATAAAGTCACACCCACCCTTAATCCAGCCAAAAACTTCTCAAATGAGGGCTCGTCTCCAGTGTAAATAAAACATGGAAACTGGAAACTCCACTCACGATGCTGGTCTCTCGCCCCCTTCAGGGGACAGCGCGGAAGAACTGGAAGAGGGAAAGGAATGTTCCACTGGGGAGGAGCAAGACCCCATAATGATGAAGAGGGTGACGGGGGGTGGGGGGGAATTAATCTCTCCTACCCTATGGGGCAGTTCTGAGAACAGAATGGAACCACACGTGAAGCATACTCACAATTATGTATGGCTGGTGGCAAACACTCAATAAATTGCAGAGAGGGTGTTTATCTGTGGATGTGCCAGGCACCAGAGCTTTGAGGACATAAGGCAGACTGAGTGGCTTCCTAGAAGCTAGCCCTAGGAAGGTCCTGGAGAGAGCCCGAGTTCCATTAACAGGGCCTACCAGGAGCCTCGGGGACAAAACCAGTGGCGGGCTGGGGAGGGGATCTGCCAGCTGAAACCGGTACCCTGACCACCAGGCTCAATCCTTGGCTCTGAGACAGACCGGAGAGCCCAGGTTGCCATCCCTGGAAAGTACAAGGTCAGCATGGCCAGCGCCCCCCCACCCTTGACACTCTGAGCTCTCACTCTGGCCCTGAACCAAATGCTTCACACAGCTGATCCCATCTCATCTTCTCAACTGTGTGGGCCAACATTTTACAGATTTTAAAAACTGAAGGTCAGAGCACATAGGAAAATAACTAGAAAGCACAGAGACTAGGTTCAGGCCCCACTCTATCTGGCTCTAAACAGTCTCTGTTCCCATCTCCCCATCAGATGAAGGAAGGCAATATCTACCACAATGATTCTGACCTAGCACGTCCCCTTTTAGGACTGATCCTACTTAAACATATACAAAATGATATACGTATAAGCTGAAGCATTAGAGCACTGTTTGTGATAACAGATGAGTGGATACACCCAGTGACCACTGGAGGGGACTGGTGAATAAGTTACTGTATGTGCACACAGTGGAATACTATGCAACTGTTGAAAATAACAAGGACACTTACGCATATACACGGAAAATTCCAAGGTGGGTTACTGGGGGCAGAGGTGGATTCAAGGTTCAGAACAATGTGTGTAACATGCAGCTTTTGTGTAAACGGGTGGAAATTGGAACCCATTTTTGCATATGTTTGTATGCACATAAGAAATTAGGAAGAGCAGTTGCCTTTGGGAATGGAAATTAAAAAATAGGCAAGAATGGGAGACTTGTCACGGCATAACTTGGGTATTTTTTTGCAGATCTGTGCTCTACTTAAACCTAAATTAAAAATGAGTAGAGTTTGAGCCATTTTCTCAACCAAGTCCTTTCTTTCTCACCTTCCCCCAAATGATAATTCGGGACCCTCATGATTCCTAGTTACTTAAGCAATTTAACAAATTCACCCTGACTTGCATCAGGCTCCTTTAACCGGGACACAGGGTCTGGCAGGGCCGTGGTGAAGGTGCAAGTGAAGAGCCCAGGGAGATGAGGATGGCAAGCTGCCCAGGTCCCTGTGTGGGGGTTGGGTAAAGCTTCTCACCCAAGAACAAGACAAGGCTTTCTAGAAAGAACAGAAGTAAGAGTCAATATCACAGATCCCCTTCTGCTCAACCCCCAGAGCTGGGGGTCCACGTGCCACCAAGATAAACACTCACCCATCCACCATGGCATGGAACTCACTTCTGAAGGCAGGTCAAACCCTGGAGATGGTAAATCAGCAGAGCTGGGCGCCAGCGAGTGCTAAGAACCCCACCCCACCTCCAAGCCTGAACCTTCTCTCCAGACGCAAGCGCTTACCCGTTCCCCGGCAATGCTGCTATTTTTAAATTTTAGCCTAATTGATAATCAAGTCCTGGGTCAGAAGCTGGGTCAGGTGTCTGGGACTGAACAGCTGTCGATTTCTGGGCGCGGCCACAAAACAGCTTACAGCAGGGCTGCGTTTCCCATTACCCCCTGCGTCCTTGGGTGAGGGCTAAGACAGGCATCTGCCAAGTCAAGTCATGGCAGGAGGCAAAATGGAGTAGTCTTCGGATGGGATTCAGGCTGCCCCTCAAGAGCCAATGTCTGAAGATGAAGAGTTGGGTTGAGCTGTACCCACATTCTCACCTGCGGGTGAATCCCCTTTGCTCATGAAGGCTGGCTTTGGGCTGACGCCAATAGGGGTGATTATGGAAGGGAGGAAGGGCTGTTTTTCCTTTTCTTGGCCATGGTCCGGCTTGAGCAAGCCTGGCTCCATGATCTTTTCATCTCAGAGTGAAGACCAGGGAAGCCCTTCTACCTGCAGCTGACTTATCCAGTGGTCCGTCAATTTGAGCCCTCGTCTGAATCCCCTGGAGGCCTTATCACAACAGCGCTGGGCCACCCCCGGAGATCCTGATTCTGCAGGCCTGGGGGGGGACCCAAGATTCTGTATTTCTAACAAGGTCCCAGGCGTGAGCCAGGCTGCTGCAGCCGGTCTGAACCCCATTTGGGAAGCACTGCGTAACCTGTCTGGCGGTCTCTCTGCAGCAGGAGGGGAAGGTGCGCTGACGTTGGGTCCTCTCCTGCTCTGCTCACCGCCCTCTCACCTGCCACTAGCCCGCCCCTCTCCCGGAACACTCCCTCTGTACTGAGGGCTCCTTCGTATTCACTGGCTTCCTTCATCTGAAGCAGAAGTCGTGAAGTGGCTGCTCTTAGAGAAATCTTTTACCACCTGACTTCTACTCTCCAAAGCTGTCTCCCTTTCTGTCTTCCCCCTCATTTACATACCTTTCTTCCCCAAAACTTTTATGGCTGCCTGTGGCCTTCCAGATAATGCCTGATAGTATCGTTAGCCTGGTATTTAACATCTGCCCCTACCCAGGCCCAGCATGTTTTCACTTTTCTTCTGATTGTACCTAAACCCAACTGCCAATGTACTTGACTATATTTCTACTCTCACACTTCACTCATGCTCTTCCCTCCCTCAGGCATCTTAAATATATGCTCCGTGTGCTCTCAGCATGGTGCCAGGGACCAGAGATCAGGCTAAGACCTGGCCCCAGTCCTTGGGGAGCTCCAGTTTGGAGGGGGCAAAAGAGGGGTGGTCTTCATATACACATAACTCCCCATCTGGCACATGATCTGTTTTTGATGAATTACCTCTGTTCTGATTATCACAGGGAACAACAATGAAGCATATGGGCATAGATTTTTATCCCCAGTTTGGAAATAGGAGACTTAACTCAGGGGGTCAGAACCTTGCAGCGACTCATCCAAGATCTCATTAAACAGGTAGAAGGCACTAGATCGCTGAGAATTGAATTGTCAGACACTGAAAAGATGAAGTGCGGGTGTAGGGCACTCAACTGAGACCCCAGAACAAAAGCAAGCATGAGGGCAGCCGCTGAGCACAGAGCCAGGGAACAGTGGTTCTCAAACACAGAGGCAGGTAAAGTCAACTGGGTGCTTTAAAAAAATACCAATGTGGACTTCAGGGAAGATGGCGGTGTGAGCAGGGTGGCAAGAAATCTCCTCCCAACACTATATTTATCTACGAAAACACAGAAAATACATCTATTCCTAGAAGAGAGACAAGAATACACAGGAAATTGCACAGCGTGCAGCTACACCCGAGAGGACTCGGCACCCCAAGAGGCGGTCTTAAAGAGCCCAGCTGACATACGTGGCAACTATCAGTGACCAATTATATAGCCATGAAAAGACACAGGAATATGGTTCAGACCAAAATCAACCAGACAACCCCAGAGAGGTAGTCTGAAGGGATGGAAATGCACAGCCTTCCTGAAAAAGAATTCAGAATAAAAGTCATAACCATGCTGATAGACCTACAGATAAATGTGCAACAGCTGAGGGAGGAAGTGAGGGAACTGAGGAAAGACAATACAGAAATCAGACAAGTGATTGACGGGCTTAACAGCAGAATGGATGAGATGCGAGAGACAGTTAATGGAATAGAAAACAGAGAACAGGAGTACAGAGCAGCTGAGGCAGAGAGAGATAAAAGGATTTCTAGGAATGAAAGAATATTAAGAGAACTGTGTGACCAATCCAAACGGAACAATATTCGCATTATAGGAGTACCTGAGGAAGAAGAGAGAGAAAAAGGGATAGAAAGTGTCTTTGAAGAAATAATTGCTGAAAACTTTCCCTCGCTGGGGAAGGAAGTAGTCTCGCAGTCCACCGAAGCTCATAGATCTCCCAACACAAGGGACCCAAGGAAGACAACACCAAGACACATAATAATTAAGATGGCAAAGATCAAAGATAAAGACAGGGTATTAAAGGCAGCTAGAGAGAGAAAAAAGATCACCTACAAAGGAAAACCCATCAGACTATCATCAGACTTCTCAACAGAAACCTTACAGGCCAGAAGAGAATGGCATGATATATTTAACGTTATGAAACAGAAGGGCCTCGAACCAAGAATATTGTATCCAGCACGATTATCATTTAAATATGATGGAGGGATTAAACAATTTCCAGAAAACGAAAGTTGAGAGAATTTGCGTCTCATAAACCACCACTACAGGATATCTTAAATGGACTGCTCTAGATGGAAGCACACCTAAGGCTAAAAAGATGTCACCAGAGAAAATAAAATCATAGCAAAGAAAGCAGACCATCCAAATACTAACTAAAGGCAAAGAATAAAACACCTATTATAGAAAGAATGGAGGAGGAGGACTAAGAAGGAGAGAAATAAAGAAACATCAGACTGTGTTTAGAATAACTTAACAAGAAAGTTAAGTTAGTTAGATAGTAAAGAAGCAACCCTTGAAACCTTGGTAACCATGAATCTAAAACCAGCAATGGCAATAAGTACATACCTATCAATAATCACCCTAAATGTAAATGGACTGAATGCACCAATCAAAAGACACAGAGTAACAGAATGGATAAAAAAGCAAGACCCATCTATATGCTGCCTACAAGAAACTCACCTCAAATCCAAAGATATACACAGACTAAAAGTGAAGGGATGGAAAAAGATATTTCATGCAAACAACAAAGAGAAAAAAGCAGGTGTTGCAGTACTTGTATCAGACAAAATAGAATTCAAAACGAAGAAAGTAGCAAGAGATAAAGAAGGACATTACATAATGATAAAGGGGTCAATCCAACAAGAAGATATAACCATTATAAATATATATGCACCCAACACAGGAGCACCGGCATATGTGAAACAAATACTAACAGAATTAAAGGAGGAAATAGACAGCAATGCATTCATTTTAGGAGACTTCAACACACCACTCACTCCAAAGGACAGATCAACAGACAGAAAATAAGTAAAGACACAGAGGCACTGAACAACACACTAGAACAGTTGGACCTAACAGACATCTACAGAACTCTACACCCAAAAGCAACAGGATACACATTCTTCTCAAGTGCACATGGAACATTTTCAGAATAGACCACATACTAGGCCACAAAAAGAACCTCAGTAATTTCAAAAATATTGAAATCCTACCAACCAACTTCTCAGATCACCAAGGTATAAAACTGGAAATAAATTTTAGAAAGAAATCAAAAAGGCTCACAAATACATGGAGACTTAACAACATTGTCCTAATTAATCAATGGGTTAATGACCAAATCAAAACAGAAACCAAAGAATATATGGAGACTAATGACAACAACAACACAAAGCCACAACTTCTGTGGGACGCAGCAAAGGCAGTTCTAAGAGGAAAGTATATTGCAATCCAGGCCTATTTAAAGAAGGAAGAACATTCCCAAATGAATAGTCTAAAGACACAATTACTGAAATTGGAAAAAGAAGAACAAATGAGGCCCAAAGTCACCAGAAGGAGGGACATAATAAAGATTAGAGAAGAAATAAATAAAATTGAAGAAGAATAAAACAATAGAAAAAATCAATGAAACCAAGAGCTGGTTCTTTGAAAAAATAAACAAAATAGATAAACCCTAGCCAGACTCATTAAGAGAAAAAGAGAATCTACACACATAAACACAATCAGAAATGAGAAAGGAAAAATCACGACGGACCCCACAGAAATACAAAGAATCATAAGAGAATATTATGAGAATCTATATGCTAACAAGCTGGAAAACATAGAAGAAATGGACAACTTCTTAGAAAAATACAACCTTCCAAGACTGACCAAGCAAGAAACAGAAAAACTAAACAGACCAATCACCAGCGACGAAATCGAATTGGTAATCAAAAAACTACCCAAGAACAAAACCCCTGGGCCTGATGGATTCACCTCTGAATTCTACCAGACATATAGAGAAGAAATAACACCGATTCTCCTTAAAGTTTTCCAAAAAATAGAAGAGGAGGGAATACTTCCAAACTCATTCTATGAAGCCAGCATCACTCTAATACCAAAACCGGGCAAAGACCTCACCAAAAAGAAAATTACAGACCAATATCCCTGATGAACGTAGATGCAAAAATACTCAACAAAATATTAGCAAACCGAATTCAAAAATACATCAAGAGGATCATACACCATGATCAAGTGGGATTCATCCCAGGGATGCAAGGATGGTACAACATTCGAAAATCCATCAACATCATCCACCACATCAACAAAAAGAAGAACAAAAACCACATGATCATCTCCATAGATGCTGAAAAAGCATTTGACAAAATTCAGCATCCATTCCTGATTAAAACTCTCAACAAAATGGGTATAGAGGGCAAGTACCTCAACATCATAAAGGCTATATATGACAAACCCACAGCTAACATCATACTTAATGGTGAGACGCTGAAAGCTTTTCATCTAAGATCGGGAACAAGACAAGGATGCCCACTCTCTCCACTGTTATTCAACATAGTACTGGAGGTCCTAGCCACAGCAATCAGACAAAACAAAGACATACAAGGCATCCAGATTGGTAAAGAAGAAGTCAAATTGTCACTATTTGCAGATGACATGATACTGTACATAAAAAACCCTAAAGACTCCACTCCAAAACTACTAGAACTAATATCTGAATTCAGCCAAGTTGCAGGATACAAAATTAACACACAGAAATCTGTTGCTTTCCCATACACTAACGATGAACTAATAGAAAGAGAAATCAGAAAAACAATTCCATTCACAATTGCATCAAAAAGAATAAAATACCTAGGAATAAACCTAACGAAGGAAGTGAAAGACCTGTACTCTGAAAACTACAAGACACTCCTAAGAGAAATTAAAGAGGACACTAACAAATGGAAATGCATCCCATGCTCTTGGCTAGGAAGAATAAATATTGTCAAAATGGCTATACTACCTAAAGCAATCTACAGATTCAATGCAATCCCTATCAGACTACCAACAGCTTTCTTCAATGAACTGGAACAAATAATTCTAAAATTCATATGGAACCACAAAAGACCCCGAATAGCCAAAGCAATCCTGAGAAGGAGGAATAAAACAGGGGGAATTACACTCCCTGACTTCAAGCTCTACTACAAAGCCACAGTAATCAAGACAATTTGGTATTGGCACAAAAACAGACCCACAGACCAGTGGAACAGAATAGAAAATCCAAACATTAACCCAAACATATACAGTCAATTAATATTTGATAAAAGTGCCTTGGATATACAATGGGGAGATGACAGCCTCTTCAGCAGCTGGTGTTGGAAAAACTGGACAGCTACATGTAAGAGAATGAAACTGGACTACTGTCTAGCCCCATACACAAAGGTAAACTCAAGGTGGATCAAAGACCTGAATGTAAGTCATGAAACCATAAAACTCTTAGAAAAAAACATAGGCAAAAATCTCTTGGACATAAACATGAGCAACTTCTTCATGAACATATCTCCCCGGGCAAGGGAAACAAAAGCAAAAATGAACAAGTGGGACTATATCAAGCTGAAAAGCTTCTGTACAGCAAAGGACACCATCAGTAGAACAAAAAGACATCCTACAGTATGGGAGAATATATTCATAAAAAACGTATCTGATAAAGGGTTGACATCCAAAATATATAAAGAACTCATGCACCTTAAGAAACAGAAAGCAAATAATCCAATTAAGAAATGGGCAGAGGACATGAATAGACACTTCTCCAAAGAAGAAATTCAGATGGCCAACAGGCACATGAAAAGATGCTCCACATCGCTAATCATCAGAGAAATGCAGATTAAAACCACAATGAGATATCACCTCACACCAGTGAGGATGGCCAACATCCAAAACACAAACAACAACAAATGTTGGCGAGGATGTGGAGAAAAGGGAACCCTCCTACACTGCTGGTGGGACTGCAAATTAGTTCAACCATTGTGGAAAGCAGTATGGAGGTTCCTCAAAAAACTCAAAATAGAAATACCATTTGACCCAGGAATTCCACTCCTAGGAATTTACCCTAAGAATGCAGCAGCCCAATTTGAAAAGGACAGATGCACCCCTATGTTTATTGCAGCACTATTTACAATAGCCAAGAAATGGAAGCAACCTAAGTGTCCGTCAGTAGATGAATGGATAAAGAAGATGTGGTACATATACACAATGGAATATTATTCAGCCATAAGAAGAAAACAAATCCTACCATTTGCAACAACATGGATGGAGCTAGAGGGTATTATGCTCAGTGAAATAAGCCAAGCCGAAAAAGACAAGTATCAAATGATTTCACTCATATGTGGAGTATAAGAACAAAGAAAAAAACTGAAGGAACAAAACAGCAGCAGACTCACAGAACCCAAGAACGGACTAATAGTTACCAAAGGGAAAGGGACTGGGGAAAATGGGCGGGAAGGGAGGGATAAGAGGGAAAAAGGGGCATTACGATTAGCAAATGTAATGTTGGGGGGGCACGGGGAGGGCAGTACAACTCAGAGAAGACAAGTAGTGATTCTATAGCATCTCACTACGCTGATGGACAGTGACTGTAATGGGGTTGGTGGGGGGGACCTGATGAAGGGGTAGTTTAATAATCGTAATATTGCACATGTAATTGTAAATTAATGATAATAAAACAAATTATATTAAAAAAAAGATGAAAATGTTTTGGAAATAGATGGTGATGATGGTTGTATAACAGTGTGACTGTATTTCATGCCACAGAACTGTACACTTAAAATGGTTAAAATGGTAAATTTTATGTTATGTATAATTTACCACAATAAAAATAACGATAATTAAAAAAAAAAAAAAGTCCATGCCAGTCCAATTTAAATATCAATGTTTTATGCCATTTAGATCTTCTTTCCTTTTCTCAGCCATTTTCACAACTAAGGGATGTACAGTGGGTGACAGGCCATGATCTACTTTGCTTCTCTTTCTGGGTCTTCCAGAATTGAGGCAAGGCAGAGGAGATTATGAAAAGCGGAAAAACACGTTTCTACCTAGTTTGTTCTGTCGGTGGTTCTCTCGGCAGTAAATGCCATTTATATGGATGGGAGACAGATGCAGGCTCTCTGGGGCACAATGGTGATTTTTTTCTAAGTGGCCGTTTTATTGCCCCAAACACCAAACACACTGGCGGCCTATTCTTTAGCAAACCTCTCATGACATCCTGCTCAGCTGCTCCCTGGTTCTTTTTGCTCCTGGCTGCCCCTCCCTTGTCAGGTCACCTTTTTTTGAGTATGGAGAATAGAGGAAGAAGGATACTTGGAAGGTGATTTATACTAGGCTAACTTCCGGATGTCCAGACTGTTTGTAAGAACTGTACACATATTACCTCACTTCATCCTTACAAGAAGTAGGTTCTATTATCACCATTTTATAGATAAGTCAACTAAAATAGAGGTTAAAAAACCTGCTCAAAGTCAAGGACCCTTTGTCTACCTGACTCAAGAGCACATTCTCATAACAACTATTTTATATTACTCAGTTTATTATCACTGTGAGCTTTTGATCTTGTGTTTAAGTCATTTGAAACATGGAAAGAAGTCTTTGACAGAGATTCCAAAACTCCAGTCTCAGCCTGGCAACTAAATTTTCCTTGTAACCTTCCATAATCCATGACTAGCATCATTGATTGGTCTACAAAAAAAAAGGAAATTTCACTCTGATGTCCTGCCTCCAAGGACTGTTTTTATGTATGGTTATAATAAAAAGAGCATGGTGCTGGGTAGCATAATTTAATTTAAATTTTGGCATTCTCATTTTTACAGTGAATATGACTTCTGAAGTATTCTCCACCTGTGAAATGGAGATCCTTTTGCATATTTAACAAGGTTACAATGAATTTTATATAACAAATTATATCAAAATGGATTTCAATTAACATATGACTATTAATCACTTGGAATACCTTAATTAGATGTATTTTAATAATCTAATATTAAAACCTGAATCTTCAGTATCAGTTTCTAATTTTCTCATAAAACTTGCCTAGGCACTAATTCTAAGGAGAAAACCTCAGACATCTTACCTCCACAATGGTCAGAATATGAAGTAGCTGTGGTGGTCTGCAATCTCTGTTTGTGTGAGCTTCTTTGCATAATAGAGTTTTTATGATCTTATACTAATTGTGTTTATTGGCACTCTGCTGATCTTTTATTAAGCTTTGCACTTTTGCAATTTTTGCAATACTAATAGTGGACTAAATGTGTTGTTCACGCCCCTATGAGTACCAACTGCAAGTGTTTGAGCACAACCATTCGTGTGTATTCCAAAGATGTTGTTTCTTTAATTGCTACATACCTGCTTCATAAACCACATTTTTCTTCATTATAGAAGAGACACACTGACTGGAATTTACTCAGAGGAGGCTAACCTTCATTAGTGAAAAGGGTATGACAAAATAAATTTTGGTGTTTCAGATATTCTCAGTAAATCAAAGTAAACTAGAAATCACCCCAAGAGCAGTCCTGAAATTTGGTTATGTTTTAGCGGGTAGATATAATTCTTCAGAAAGTTGTACAAGCATTGACTTATAATTAATGTAGGCAGGCACTAAAAAATGTGCTGTCTTCACTAAGTTAATATTTTTTTGAAAGCATGTTTCTACAATAAACTGTGCAATAGAGAGTGATTTCTTTCTTCGCAGTACAAATTATGGAAATAATACTTAGTGGCAGTAAAAACACTGCACTGGAAACTGCCTCTTTGTCTGGCTTCTGCCCCTACTGAGCTTGGAAACAGGAAATTCACTGAATTTATCTATAACCCCATCTATAAAAAGGAGAAGCTGTATTAAATTTCCTGTAAAGAATTTTTCAAATGTTGAAGTGTAGGGATCTTCAGCTCTTCAGTCTAACCCATCAGTCTGACTCACGTCTCCTATGCATGAGCTGCATGCTGATATGTCCTGTGAATGTTTTGGTTTCTTTCTAAGTTTGCTCTTTAGTTGTTTGTGTATTCCCTGAAGGATTTGTAGTCAGTCTTGTTATTTTTTATTTATTTTATAATCTTGGTCCATGGGTTTTAAGTCTTAAATTTGTACGAAAAAGTTGCATTATTTTGTCTTTCTCTGGCAATTTTCTTGTAACACACGAACCAAGTAATCACTATATTAATATATACTCATGGCAAAGTTGAATCTTACTTTAAGGAATCTTTTAAGAGTATTCTTTTCAAATACTGAGAATTTGCATTTAATATACATTTACGGAATCATATGCAAATAATTTGTTTGGAAATCCTGTTATTCTTAGTAGATATTCAATAAAAATTTGAAATGTCTCTTTACTCTTCTTTTTTAATCTAGAATCAACTGTTTTTATATGTTCATGTATTTGTATATCTGTATACTTTTGTACTAATATATTTAAATTAAGCACTAAAGCAGAAATTGGGATGAGATAAAGTTAAAATACATATAATTTTGGGAATATTTATTAATGAAATAGATTTACTTTTGCTCCCAGTTAAGATTGCTATTAGTGATAATATTTTAACAGTTAGAATATTCTGATGTGCTTTTTATTTTTAAAAATATTTCTTAAATATTTTATAATATAACAATCAAAGGTCTGATTTTAAATTCATATTTTAATATTTGTTTTGGTGATTAGTACAGATGAAAAAGGTATGTGAATTAAAATATAAAAAATACGTATTTGGCTATTGGTTACTGAACCATAATGTTAATCTTTAAAAATTCGTCCACCAATTTTTGATAGTTTTCTTCCTGTTCTGGATGTTTTGTTTTTTAAACAATTTACTATTTATAATGGCCTTAAGCTATCATTAACCAATGTTTTAAGGTACAACATATGCATAAGATGAAGCTCATGTTTAAAAACAATGGGTGTAAATCCATATTTTAAATATCCTCATTGGTAATTACACATTTGCTTTTGTAGGTTTCTTGTTAGAGTTGATTAATTTATCACTCTTTATATGGCTAATGAAGAGTTCATGTTAGGCATAGAAGTGATTCCCTTTTTCTTGTCCATTTTTGCTTGTGTAATTATTAGTGTTTTCTTCCATCTATGGTGTCATTTAGCAATAATCTTTTGAAGCCATTTGTCTATTTTCACTTGAGTTAATTTAATCAAAATGAAATATTATAACTTGTAAATTCACCTGGGCACAAATCAAAGTACCATGAAAACAAATGAATGAGGCATCGCTTGACCATTCCCTGTGGCACCTTCTTCTGTACCCATAGAATGCCTTGCACACAGGACCATCATCTACTTATAGACACAATGAGAGTGCCATTCTCATTCCATATATTATCTACTATCAAGGCTTCATTTACTTCTTATATTTAGATAAGGATCTTAAGGGGGTAGTTTAATAACCATAATATTGCACATGTAATTGTAGATTAATGATATCAAAATAAATTATATTAAAAAAAAGAATATTCAATAGTTTCTTCCTACACCCAAATGGATGTACACATCCCACATTGTAAACCATTGTTCTAATTATCCTGCTTCTGCTCACAGTTCTCTGTTCATTTAGGTACCATACAGTTGATCATAGTTACATTTACTAAGTTATAACCAATCTTCTTCCTTGATACAAACCCATGTGCCTCTCATTGGAGCACATGATGAAGTTTCAGATGTTCTCAAACTCTTTATTCATTCACAAAAATCTTTAATTTTCTCTGAGAGAGGGCCAGTGTGACAGGTTACAGTGATGGCTCCCATTCTTCACCCCTTCTGTATCCACATTTTTTCATTTAACTTCATAATGCCATCCTCCTGAGAGTGGGGTGACCTGCTAATATGTGATACGCAACTCAACCATGTGACTCGCGTTGGTCAACCAGATGCTGCCAGACATTATACAAGCAATGACTTGAAATGGGCTTGTGCTTTGGGATTTGTTCTTTTGTACTTCTGCCATTGTCATGAGAAAGATAAGCCCAAAGTGAGTGGTCCCTGGAGGAGGATGGGAGACACTTGGAGCAGACCTGCCCCAAAGGCCCTACATGAAGGCAGTCCAGATCAGGCAGTGGCCGGCTTATTCACAGATGGATGAGCAAGAATGGCTGAGTTCAACTGGGCACAAGTAAAATCAGCTGACATCCAGTCTCATGACTTCTGAGCTAATAATAATAGTAATAATAATAATAATAAATAGCTAATAAATGGTTGTTATTTTAATCTGCTCATTTTAGGTTTTTTTTTTTACATAGCATTAGCTCAATGATATTAGCTAGTCTCTAGGTTTGACTGGTTGAACTCTGATTTCTCTTAATGCTATTTACAAACTCAGAAACTGGGAAGAGTACTTTACTTCTTTGTCACTTATACCCTCTGTTCACTCCTCAACCTACTGCATTCTGGCTTTTGAATTCACCTTTCTACCAAATTTTCAACTAGAGGGGATATAAATGAACACACCTGTATGATTTCAATTTGATAATATCTTATTATTTTGAAGATGCACATATAATAAACTCCAGTAATCCTACTTGTTGACTTACCCTAGAGCAGTGGAGAGAATACCACAGACCATGGGCCAAATTGTGTCAACCTCCTATTCCTGTAAATAGGTAGCTTGATTGGCACATAGCCACACTGACTCATTATAAATTATCGATGGGGGCTGTCACACTACAATAGCAGAGTGAATAATTGTCATGCTGACCATATGGCCTAAATGTTTACTAACTGTCCCCTTATAAGAAAAGTTTGCTGACTTCTGGTTTACAGTAACTCTTACATGTTAGTTCTAAAATATGTAATTTGTGTGTGTATATATATATATATATATAATATTGTGTGTGTGTGTATATATATATAATGTTGTACATAAAAACATTGCAGTATTGCCTGTAATAGTAACAGACTTGAAATAGAAAACATACTTGAGAACATGGAAAGAGGATGAATGTTGTGAGATACTCTTAGAAGGTAATGCTATGTAGCAATGAAAATGAATCAAAATACTAGATGATTGCCATGAATAAATCTCAACGATGTAACTGAAAAGGAGCAGTGTAAGAAAACTATGCACAATATGGTACCATTTATATAAATGTTAAAAATGGAACAGAACACATGTATTTATATAGTAAATATGTAAGTACATGTATGTGAATGATAAACACCAATTTAAGATAATTATTTCCGCAGAAAGCAGGGGAATATAACTGAGGAGGGATAAGTGGGAGCTTCAGTAATATTTGTGATGATTTCTGCTGGTGATGGTTACAAGGTGTTTGTAATACTCTTTATACTCTCTTATATACCTGTAGGCAAAATAAAGTAATACAAGTGAAAGCCATGATCCCTTTTGTCAAGATTTTCAAGCTAATTAGAAGGCAGAGAACAAACATATAATTGGAATATATAATTTTATAGAAATGAAAAGCTTTACAAGTAATAAAGATACACAACTGACTGCATTTTTCAGGTGTTTAAGGGACAGGGGATGGTTGTGGGTAGAGTTTGTGACCCAGGAAGGCGGGAAACTTACTTTGGTGGAGAAATGGCAAAGAATGGGCATTATTAACATTACCTAGAACATCACATGAATGTGTCTGGTTGGGACGGTGTGGGGGAGAAAAAGGCACGGATCATGCTGGATAGGTTAGCACAGCCCACATGGGACACTGAATGCTCAAAAACAAATAGTGTTCCTGAGAACGCTTAAAAAAAACATTTTAAAGAAACACAGTTGTAAACCTCGTGTACCTTCTATGTTTAGGTCTGTAGGAAATGATTGCCATGGCAGTAGCCTCTGAAACAGGTAAAACAGGCTATAATTTTTTAGAAATGGAAAAATTGAATTTGAAGTTTTATAAAAAGTTGTAAAATATATTCAGACAAGTAATATATCCACATTAGACTTGAATTTAAGGGAACCATAGTTGGAAAGAAACACTTGCATAAAATCTTATCAATTAGCAAAGATTCCTCTCTTAATGTAGTTTTTTTTAATTGAGTTACATTTATATGGAATTAAATATTTTTAAAAATGACTTAACCACACACAGTGGGGGTGGATTCAATTAGGAAATAGTCTCCTAAGAATTAAAAGCTCAGCTCAGAGCCGCTGTTCATTTCCTGTTCATATACCATGACCTATGCTGAAACTTATTATCTTCAGCCATTCAATTTTTGAAGGATCGCTGGGAACCATTTACTTGATTAAAATTTGTACAAATGATTTGATATTTTCATAAGTATATGGCCTTTTTAATCTGTCCTTTTTATATGCACATTTTAGTTGAGTGAAATTGTCAATTGCTAAGGCACTTATTTTCAAATATGTGATGACTATGGCTTTGTGCTCAAGGACAGTTTCTGAATTTCCATTCTCAGGTATGTAGTTGAACATTTTAGTTATTTATCATGTGACCAAGTGCACAAACATATGCTGATTAAGCTGACTCGAAGTACTGGAAAATGACAATGGAGGAATTGATCACTAGCTGATCAATTGATCACTAGCAATTAAATGAATATTTAAAAATACATTTTAACCTAAGGGAGTTGATTTGCAAAATATTTTCATTTTAAATATTCTAACAACTTGTCAAAGTATTTTTATTACAACTAGTTTTATAAATTAAAGTCATTGAAATCACTATCCCCTAATATATACTTGCTAACAATATTAATCTCACCATTTGCTTAGAATTAAAAAAGAAATGTATTTTGCAAGTTTCTTTTGCAACAGGCGGTGATGACTCATACAGATCTGACAGTGTGTTTAATAGTTGTTTCTTTTTCTTTCTTTATTCTTTTTTTTTCTATTGAGAGAGCTGCCTGCTTATTCTTTCTTGAGATACACTACTTAGAACAATCCACCCAGACTCTACCCAAGCATTCCCTCTCCTAATTCTACCCTACAGGATGCACTAAAACAGTTTGATTCAGCCTTATTTTCAACTGAAAGAGACCAGATAGATTTATTATTTTCTTTCTATAATGATACGTAATTAATTGTCTAAATGCACATGCTTTTTCTCACTGTAAATGGCAACATTGATTGATAAGAGGGGAGTGATCATTCAAAACTTCTCTGAATATAGCTTTCCCTCTTTTAAATTACAGTATTATTTTTACTGGAATTTTGTAGTGTCCTTGTATATAAAACATTCATTATTTTCTTGAAAATAAATATTTTCACATTCCATTTCAGGAGTATACAATAGATGTTTTCTTTCGGCAAAAATGGAAAGATGAGCGGCTAAAATTTAAAGGTCCTATGAACATCCTTCGACTGAACAATTTGATGGCTAGTAAGATCTGGACTCCGGACACCTTCTTTCACAATGGGAAAAAATCAGTAGCTCATAATATGACAATGCCAAATAAGCTTCTTCGAATCCAGGATGATGGGACTCTGCTGTACACAATGAGGTATCCTTTTAGGTTTGATATGTTGCATTTAAATACTGAGAAATCCATATATTGAACAAGCAGCCAAACTAGTGTCAAGTGATAGCACAAGTTGAATATTTTCATGACAGATTATGGAGGTACCCATAATATGCTTCGTAAATGCTTGGATGTTAAAAAATAAAGATGAAATAGTATTTCTGAGTTTTATTCTCATTTTACTGTGTTAAAACTTAGGAATTGCCATGCGATTAAGAAATGAATTTGGGGAGCTGTTTTCATGCTGTATTTTAGTTAACTATAGTTGTAATAGCATGATTGAAACATTTCTTTATACCAGCATGTAATTTTATTTTCAATATCTTATCAGATATCCCATCAAAATTTAAGTGATTTTTTTTTGAGCAGGCTTTTCCTTAATTTAATATTTTGATCTTCCTTATGATACTCTAAAGAAAAAATTACTTTTTTAAACTCAAAGAGGTAGTCTTTATTTAAATATGCTTAGAAGTAAATTGGATCATTAGCATATATATTAGATTGAACCATATGAAATTGCCATTTTATAAATAAAAAGTGTCATGTAGCATCGATTTCATAAGATTCAACCTTTAAAAAAAACTAAAGAAATACACAGTTGTTGACTCTGACAGCTATCGTTTTAACTCTTCTCATTAATTAATTTTTTAAAATAACTGCAATATGTAACAAAGAAAACAATAAGAAATTAATAAAAATGACGTATAGTCTAAAATGTAAGTGTTTAATAAAGACTTTAAAGCATAGGTAATTTCCATTATTAGCATTATATATAGACAATTATCTTCTCTAGGCATTTGATGTATTATTATTTCATATGAAATGTTAAGTGGATTTCAGTTGTGAAAGTTATTTAAGAAGAATCAATAGTATAGTCCTAATCTTTAAAGAAAAAACTCTCGAGGCCTCATTACTAAATGACATTGCCTGAAATGGAAGTATCTGTTACTCCTTTGGCTTCTCTCTCTGAATCTTGCAGTAAAGACGCAGTGCCCCTGCTGATTTTACACTTTGATCATTCTCAAGGATTCAGACAATGATTGGAAATTTGGAGTTTAAACAAAATGAAGGCAGAGAACACACATGGTTTTGGAAAATGTTGCATGGGATTCTACTTAATATTCTCTTAAAAGTACATAAGCTATAATTAAATTGTTGGCCACAGTTGTTTTGTTCATCATAAGAGATACTTCTATAAGTTTTAGAACCTATTTTAGCCACTTTTCCTTGTGCAAAATGGAATAATTGATAATTATAGCAAATTTGCTATGATTATTTATGTGATCATGTAGATATAGAAAAAATATTTAACTTTCATAACTTGTTTCTATAATTTAGCCAATATTTTAGGCTCAACAAGATATTTCTAGGAAATATATGTACAGATGTATTTATTTTTCTGTATTTATATCCATGTACCTATATACAATATGTGATACTCATTCACAATTTACATACTTTTGAAGGGAGCTCCTCTGAGCCAATTTGAAATCTTGTATCAGTTTTGCCATATGCTTGTTGATGTGGGAAAATAACATTCTTTTTATGAGAGAGATTTTTTCATTTTTCTCTAACATTTCAAATGCTAATACAAAAGTTAGTGGGAAAATAGCCCTAAAATATATATACGTAACTGTTTTATTTTGTAACAAACCAGAGCACAAAATCATTAAGTAAAGTATATTTGTAAGTAAATATTGTTGCTCGAGCTGAGATTTTGTATGTGCAGATGTCTTCTGTAGGATCACCTAAATGTGAAAGAACGAAAACATATTTAAATGTGAGTTAGCCTAATATGATGCTGTAATGAAGGTCCTACCTCATCATTTATTCTATTCATAACAGTAAGGAATAATTTATTTTGACTTGCCAATTTACTTAAACAAAGAGTGAAATTTTCACTTTCAGGCTTACAGTTCAAGCTGAATGTCCAATGCACTTGGAGGATTTTCCAATGGATGCTCATTCATGTCCTCTGAAATTTGGCAGCTGTAAGTAAGGGGATGAAGGTACATGTTTTGGGTCAATAAAATCAGAAATATTCAGCAGCAGTACTTAATTGTACAGTTTCTTCTGATATTGTGGAATGCTTAATACATGCCCAACAGGATAACAGAAATAAAAGACATGCTGATTTTCCTCAAGGAAATAATTAGGTAGCCCTATTGTACTCTCAAATATTATATTTTAATTGTGATGTTTAAATTATCACTTGCTTTACTGCTAATAAAGAATACCATGTATTTTCATACATGGGCAAAAGCAGACCAGGAGCTCCTTGAAGATCAGGACTATGTCATTTACCTTCTTTTCCAAGTGGCAGAACATGTAAAAGGCAAAATAAATGTGTGTGTGTGTGTGTTTGTCAACTAAGAATGAATTGTAAAAGAGATTCTATTATATATTTATTAAAGTAGCAGATAGTTCCAAATGTCAGGTACAGAGATGCATATGTGCAATTATATTTCTACTTTCTAACTAATGAGAGGGAAATTTTTTTAATTTCCTAAGGTAAATTTGAAGGAGATGATGGATTGCTTCATGCAGGCACCTTCTGTGTCCATAAAATATTTCAGAAAAAGTTCTGTGCCTTTGACCACTCTTTAGGTTACAAAGGTAATAACTTGTATGTCAAGCAGAAGCATTCACTCTCCCAGAATAATTGAAAAGAGGGAAGGTCAAATCATCTCCCTAGGCTCACAAGGCATTCAGGGCAGATTTGGGACAAATTCATGGCCACAGCCAAGTAGCTGCCCTCTGTGTGAGCGTGTCCCATTGCCTGACCTTTTTAGAATCCTTGCTCTTTCCAGCACTCAAATCTTAGTCCATTCAGGGCAGCTTTTGACTTTTCAGTCTTCTGTATAGAAATGCAGTTCTCTCCCCTGGTTAAAAATACGTATGACTGAATACTGTACCCTCTCCCCCCATACTGTGTCAAGGGAAAGAAAAGGGAGAAAGGATGGCTAATCTGAATGCAAAAACCCTCTAATCATTTTGATGACCATAGTTTTGTGGGATGAGGAGTTCAATCATGTTTGTTCTGTTCATTGTTACAAAAGGTGTCAGCTCTCACTTTTTCCTGAGAATCTCTTCTTTGTTTAACCACAAAGCCATCCTTTATTGTCATGGAAACCATCATTTCAATACTGGCATTTCCTCCAAAATTATTTAAGATAGTCAATCATATTATACAATGTAAATATGGTGTTGAAAAAAACATGGTGCAGATGCAGCAGAGGAAAACTCATTTGCATTGCATAAGTGGCATTAAAGAGAAAAACTGGAAAGCCTTGATACCAATGAAAGGATTTATTCAAAATGCAGTACTGGTGTAAGAAGGAAAGGCACGTCTCAGTGGACAAGTTAATGCCATTAAGACACCAAATATAAATAATATAATGTCTCAATTCTGAATATGAGATAAATGCACCTGAAAATGTTTTAAATTAAATTTAAAAATCTCTTATAATTCATTTACAGAGTAATGAAATAGTGCATGCTTAAGGTTGTGATTTTCTGTATCTAAAAATGATACACACAGAATTTATTGTTAGGCTTTCTCTGTTTCAGTTATTTTTTATTTAGTTTTCCTCATGTTATTTTCTGACACATTGAATAAACAATTTGTATGTTCTTTTATTTTTCCTTGGTGCTTAATAGTAGGTGCTTGATGAGTAAGTGTTAGAAGCAGGGACCCCAGCAGGGAGTAACAGACCAATGAGCCAACACAAACCTTAAAATGTTGAGAAAACAAATTTTGGCAGAAGCAGCTATGACTTTTTCTTTTAGCAGCTTTTTATCTTTTGCTTAAAAGACCCCTTGCCTCTCCCCAAATGCAAAAGTCTCTGGAAACTTATCATTGTCCCACAATAAAAGAAGCCTTATTTGTGTAAGTTTACAATTTTGAATTCAATTTTTTTCCTTTATTTTTATTGCTTCACTTCTCTATATATTTCCTTATGTTTAACTGGATTTAAAACTTCCTGAATGGGATTCTAGGTATTCTGTGTATCAGTACAAAAGAAATTATGAATTGTATTTTGGGATAGAAATTAATAATTGAAAATTATTTGGGGATTTTTTTGGCTACCAAATATTAACAGCCAGTCAGTATGCATTTGATGACGATTAGGGCTCAAAAATGGGTTAAGAGAATTAAATAAAATTATTTAATGAACTACTAACTTATAAATGGAATTTATAATGAAATTTGTAAAACAAGTGATCTTTCCTTTTATACTTCATTGGAAGATATTGCAATGATCTGGTTTATAGTGTGTTGGTAGACTAGGGAGTGACTCTAAATCTGTATTTCCTAACTTTCTGCTATATATTCTCTCACCAGACACAAAATCTAAAACACATATTCCTGTGTAACCTAATGAAATGTAATAATTGACATGAGAAGGATCAGTCACTTTCTTTGGCATATTCTTCGGCTTCTATTCAGATTTCTGTCTTCCACAACAGTAATTAACATAATTAAAATACTATGTTTTTTTTTTAATTGAAGTATTGTTGATATACAATCTTATGTTGGTTTCAAGTATACAATTTATTGATTAATCTAGCAAGAATGAACTGAGAACATTTCATATGACAGACACTGTACCAGCTGCAAAAAATAGATATGAAAAGATAGTGGCTCTGCCCACCAGTGTCTCACCAGTATCTTAAAAATGTCACTGCATTTGTTAAGGTTTCATTATCTCTTGCATATGTTCAAAAATAAACATCAAAGTTTAAAGAATCACTGTACTTAAAAAACCTTCTTAATTTCTTAAGATTCACAGCTGCTGAGTATTGTGAGGCCTTCTCGCAAAAAAAAAAAAAAAAGGCACCTATAATGTGTCTTTTTTATTTATTAAATTCTATGCCATTTTAAATCTTATTGGAGAGAGGGACATGATATGTATTCATGGTGCAAACAAAGCAATTTGAAGATCTGCAAATGGATTGCAAGTTATCCACATTACTTATGTTACTTATTTAATTATAACAGCAGAATCTTCAGTGTTTAATTAATTGACATTATTTAATAGAAATTTAGACCATAGAGGAACTAGAACTCACTCATATGCAAACTGTATGAATAGATCTGCTATTAATATACATATACATACATATATAAATATATACACACATATATATATATATTTAGAATCCTACTTCAGAAGTATTTCACATAATATAACCTGTAGATACAGGTGAATAAATACACAGTGAAAAAAGTATTTCACTGAGAGCAACATTTAGTAGTGACATTCTAGAAAACCAGACAACATAGTAGTATGCCATTAAAAGAACACACAGCAAATAAGACAATGACTCATAAACATTCACTTCATTGTTATTGATGCTTAAGTGGAATTGATTTGTGATCACAGATCTTGGGTCAAAATAAGTACAGAGACCACCTCAGAATGATGGTATTAAGCTAAAAGACTTATATGATCTGCCCAGTGTCCTGGAGAGCTAGAGGCAAAGATACTGTCAGAGACAGCTTGTCCTTTCCCTCAATTGAGAATGCAACTGTGATGCTGAGTTTTACTGAAGGGCCAGGAGTAACTAATATTTCTAAATGTTCCCATGAGAAAAAGTGCTTAGAAGTTCTTCAAATGGTTAGTAGTATAGCAAGAATTGTCTGTTTATACAACTCTGGAGAGACAGCCTGCATGGAGAAGTCAGCCGTTCCCCGTCAGGATACACAGGCACAAAGAAAATGCCCAGGCTAGAGCAGAGCTAACATATTCTGCCTGCTCTTCAGCTCTAAAATCATCTCACTTCTGTTAAATTCTGCGAAGCCCAAATAAATCAGAAAGTTATGCCTGGTCTGTGTTTTTTTCTCCTCCTGCCAATCCATAATTATGGATTGAATGGGGTACTATAAAGGTATAGCCCAGTGAGATTTGGTATATTAATTATAGTGTGAACATGTTTTATAAAGTGTTTGCAACCTGATAAAACTTGTAGCATTCTGATTTATGTATTCTGCAATTACTTATCATTATTCTAAAGAAAGGCATTGTAGCATGATAGTTGTCATTTAATTATTAATTATCTGTAGGTTTTGAAGGAAAACATACAAAATAAGCTGCAAAATAGTACTTAAAGGTATGTCATGATTACTCTTTCATGGATATGTTACTTTTATGTCCAGAAGGCAATATCATTTTGGATTATGATGTTGCACTTTACTGATGGTTCTTATTAAAACGCTTAAAAAGATGTTTTTTTCTGATTTTCCTACAGATGCATATACAACTTCAGAGGTCACTTATATTTGGACCTACAATGCATCTGATTCAGTACAAGTTGCACCTGATGGCTCTAGATTAAATCAATATGATCTGCTGGGCCAATCTATTGGGAAGGAGACGATTAAATCCAGCACAGGTTAGTAAAATAAAACTAAAGAAAGGTTAGTTCCTAAGAAAATTAATGAATTAAAGTATTTGGGAGTGTGCTCATTTGCTTAAAACATTTTACTTTTGAGGTCTGTGGACTAGCAGTATAGACTGTTCTTGGGAACTTTTTGAAATTCAGAATTTCAGGCCCTGATCCCTTACTAAGTCAGGATCTGCATTTCAACAAGATACCAAGGAGAGGCCAAGGAGTGCATTGGTCTGAAATATATTACCTGTTTAAAAAGTGAGCGAGTGCCTTTCCAGACAAGTAAATTTTACCTTCAACAAGTGTTTTTCTAGTTTTCTAATTCTTTTTCCCCTATTCTGGATAATTTATGACTATCCAACTTTTGATTTATGGATAATTACCACTGGTCTGTGTGGGAAAGTTGATACCTCTCTAAGGGCCAATCTCATCTAAGAAAAAGCAGCTGTGTGAACTAATGATATTATGTCTGGCAGAAATAAACTCAGAAAGCTGAAAGGAAGGTAGCTATATGGACTGGATAGAACCAACTGTAGTGAATTAGGGTAGACATACAATACTGCAAGATTCAGAATTTGTGATAGTGTCAGGTGTGCAAAATCTGGCCCAGATCATTCTTGGAGATGTGGTCAGAGATCAACACTCCCAAGGGCCGGAGAAGACTGGAGTGAGTGAGAACAATCAAGGCAGATGCCGGAGGTAGGTACCAGTGGGGATGAGGGCTTGAGCAACTATGATCACAGGCCATTTAAGAATCCTGTACCTTCTTGGTCAATAAGCATGACAGAGAGGAAAACAAGTATCATACAGTGCAAGTTCCTTGCCAATATTAAAGTTCTCTTTTAAATATTGTTGCTGTGCTAAAGAGGCTTTAAAGGTTACATATGTTTCACATTATATATGTGATACATCTTTCCTTTTGTAAATCAGAGACTGTTCTTTCTCTAATCCTTCCATTTCCAAAATGTTCAAACTATTGACTATTACAGTTCCTTAAGCTTCTTAAAATTTTCTTCTAGGTGAATATACCGTAATGACAGCTCATTTCCACTTGAAAAGAAAAATTGGGTATTTTGTGATTCAGACATATCTGCCTTGCATCATGACTGTCATTCTCTCCCAAGTGTCATTCTGGCTTAACAGAGAATCTGTGCCTGCAAGAACTGTGTTTGGTGAGTGCATAACTACACACTTTGTTGTACAACACATTGTTTCAGAGTGTACTTTCAAAAGCATTTTCTCTCTTGTTATACCAATAATATGTAGTGTGTGGGGCAAAGAGTATTGGCTTCACCTTATAGGAGATGAAACTGAGGCTCAGAGAGGTAAAATACAGTGTCACACTGTTAATAAGGTATATAAATAAAAAGGTATAAATAGTACTTAAATCTGGAAATACATTGTCTTCTTTCTGTTAAATCATTTTGCTTTGCAACTTTTTCTCTGTGAGGATAAAGCAAATATTCTTAGAGAGATTTTAATTGAGAGTATAACAGTACCATATTTCTAGGCTCCCTTTGTTTATTTTTTGTTTTGTTTTTAGACAAATAAGATGATCTTAGTACATTAAGTTAGAGAGAAAGGGAGGAAAGAGAGAAAGAAGGAGACCCTTCATTCACAACCATAGTGTGTTTAATAACAAGATTTATCTTCTTTATCTAAACAGTGAAGGGGAATTTGGTTACTGCTTTTTTTTTATATTTGAATTAGGCTGAGCACATTTTGTGACAAGGCAGATTACCTTCATATATTTGATCCACTCATTCATTTAGAAAAGTATTACTGAGAATATTCTGTTCAATACTGTACCAAGCCCTAGGGCTTCAAATAATATAAAATATAGTCCCTGCATTCACTTAGCTTATTATAGTGGAGGGCAACAGAATGTGCAGAAAGATAATGTCAACACAAAACGAAGGCATTATAAAAGAAGCATATTCAAGTTTTTATCGAAGACAGTGGCATGGGTTCACCCTAAGAAAATGAATTAAGTAGCTAAGTTGACATTTAGCTAAGTTATGAAGGATTAGTTAGGAGTTTCCCAGGCAAATGAGATGTGGCAAGTATCCTAGCCAAAAAAGAATAGATTGTGCAATGACATTGAAGGATGAAAGAACATAGTGTGCTCAGTGACAGTGAGCTCTTTTAGTTGAGATACGTACAGATAGTATAGTATGAGGCCTAGATGAGATGAGCCTTGTATTTTAGGCCATGTTAATGCAGTGTACCTTTATCTTATAGGCTATAGCAAGCCACGGTAGTGTTTGAGACCAAAGATATGTATAAAGCTCCCAGAACAATGCATGGAATTAATATGTGTTATATGACTATTAGATATTCTAATTATCAGTGCACAAAAGTCAGTTTGATTCTCAACACCAGCAATGAATAATTCAAGAGGAAATGAAGAAAATTCCATTTACAATAGTATCAAATAAAATACTTAGGATGTCCACTGAAACCTATAAAATACTGATGAAAGAAATTGAAGAAGACCTAATTAAGTGGAAAGAAAATCCATGTTCATGGATTGGAAGACAATACTGTTAAGATGGGAATGATCCCCAAAACAATCTACAAATGCGATTCAATACCTGTCAAAAGTCCAATGGCCTTTTTTGCAGAAATGACAAAGCTAATCCTTAAATTCATATGGAATTACAAGGGGCTCCAAATAACCAAAGCGATATTGAAAAAGATAAAGTTGGTGGACTTACACATTCCAGTTTCAAAACAGTGCAAAGTTACATTAACCAAAGCAGTGTGGTTATGGCATATGGATAAGCATATAGACCAATTGAATAAACTGATAATCTAGGAAACAAATGCAACCTGTATGGCCAATTGATTTTCAATAAGGGTACAAAGACAATTCTTTGGGGAAATAGTAGTCTCTTCATCAAATGGTGCTGGAACAGATGAATGACCACCACACACAAAGAAAAAAAGTGGGACCCCTACCTTGCTCCAGATACAATAATTAATTCAGATGGATGCATAACTTTAATATAAAAGCTGAAACTGTGAAACTGTTAGAAGAAAACATAGGTAAAACTTTATAACCTTGGATCAAGCAATGAATTCTTAGATTTGATACCAAAAGTATGAATAACAAAGAAAGAATAGATAAATTGGATTTCATTAAAATTAAAAACTTTTGTGCTTCAAAAAACATTATCAAGAATGTGAAAGGACAACTTATATGTGGGGGAAAATATTTGCAAATCATATATCTCTGTATAAGGGTTTAATATTCAGAATAAACAGAAAACTCTTATAACCCAAAACAAAAAAGACCAAAAAACAGATTTTAAAAAATGGGCAAAGAACATGAGTGGACTTTTTCTAAAGAAAGTGTATGAATGACAAACACATGAAGTGAAATACAACATCATTGGATATTAAGGAAATGCAAATCAAGCCACAGTAAAATACAGTTCACATACACTAGATGATTATTAAAAAAAACAGGAAATAAATGTTGGCAAAGATGTGGAGATATAGAAAACCTCATATATTTCTGGTAGGAATGTAAATAGTGCAGACTCTAGTGGACAACAGTTCAGCAGTTCCTCAAAAGTTAAACACAGAATTACCATATGACCACCAATTCCACCTTTAGGTATATACCCAAGATTAATGAAAACATATGTTCACACAAAACTTGTACACAGATGTTTACATAGCAGTATCATTCCTAATATCAAAAGGTGGAAACACCCCACAATTCTTTCAGCAGGTGAATGGATAACCAAACATAGTATATGGAATAATATTAACCCATAAAAAGGATTAAGTACTTATACAACATGGGTGAACCTCAGAAACATAATACTAAGTGAAAGAAGTCAGACTCAAAGGGCCACATATGCTTCCATTATGTGAAATATCCAGCATAGGCAAGTCCATAAAGACAGAAAGGAGTTTGGTGGCTGCCAGGGGTTGGAGGTAGGGGTAAACGGGGATTACTTAATTAAGAACAGGGTGTTCTTCCAGGGTGATGAAACTAGGGAGCGGTGGTGGTTGCAGAACATTATGAATGCATAAATGCCACCAAATTGTACACTTTAAAATGGTTAATTGTATGTTATATGAGTTTCACCTCAGTAAAATAATTCTTAAAAGCTGTAAGTTGAAAAAACAGCATTCAGTGAGCATAGGACTTCCCAGTATTTAGATGTAAGAGGAATTTTCTGTGATACCTATTTCACAACTTGCAAATTAATAAATCAGAGACAAAAAAATTTGACCTGGCCAAAAATGAGAGAAAATTTCCATTCAGATGGCTTGAAAAATAAGATTGCATGATTTTCATAGCATGAACAATAAAGAAAATAAAAAGTTATAGGGAAAAATTGCATAATAATTAAAAACAAAGGAAACGATTAGGACAAAATTGATAGTTCTGAGAAATCTAAATTTACGTGTGAATATATAACAAGTCAGATAAAATAAGATTAGCAGATGTAATGTTGGGGGGCACGGGGAGGGCAGTACAACTCAGAGAAGACAAGTAGTGATTCTATAGCATCTCACTACGCTGATGGACAGTGACTGTAATGGGGTTGGTGGGGGGGACCTGATGAAGGGGTAGTTTAATAATCGTAATAATGCACATGTAATTGTAAATTAATGATAATAAAATAAATTATATTTAAAAAAAGTGACGTGTTTACTAAAGGTTGTAAGAAAACTAAAATATTGCACTGAGATAAAGACAGATTTCATAGCATAAATCACATAAATGCATATGTTAAAAGAATCCAGTAGAAGATATACCAAATATAGAAAACAAATAAATAAGTATTTAACTTTGAGTCAACAGAATTTGGTAGTGTCAAGACTAGTAGGTTGAACTGTAACAAATGTGCTGAAATTTTAAGTCATTTCAAAGATAAAATAACTTATCAAATTAAAAATCTAGGCAATATTTGAATGTGTGAATTTTATGAGTTATTTACAATGCAGGTTTAAGAATCAAAAAGTTGTATATTCATGTAAATCAAAACTGTTAGATGGTAAAAGTGTTCTCAGCATTATCTCTATAAACTATTCTGTGTTATGTTTATAATAAATATAATTCTGGGTGAGTGTGTGTGTGTTTGTGTGTGTGTGTGTGTGTGTGTGTGTGTGTGTGTGTGTGTGTGCAAGTAGAAGATAAAAATACTGTGCTCTGTGAGGAATGGGACTTGAAAGCTGCCCGGCTTTCTTATTCTATACCCTCATGCCTTCCTTCCTTGTTTTCTGCCTCCTTTGGAGTTGGACCATCATCATCTGGCTGATAAACAGCAGCAACTGAAGCAAAGTTTCTGCCCTCTCCAAACTTCTCTCTCTGAATTCACGGTCAGGCTTAGAAGTTGATGAGAGATCATTAAATCATCTGCCCGTCTCTTGCCTCTAAGGCTTTCTATGGTGGGTAGCCCACCCCAGTAAAGAAGCTGTTACAGTTAAGAAATGAATATACCCCGAGAGACATGTCAAATTTCTCAACCTTTGAGGTCTGGCTTCGTGCTGGCAATGGAATGAGAAAACCAAACAAACAAGACAGGAGGCAAAGTTGAAATCAGAATGTACACCCCTTGATATTAGAGACTTTGTTCCATTATAGTGGGTGTTGTCTACTCAGTTGTTTGTATATTGCATTCATTTTGTGGTTGTAGAATCACCTAGATATTTTTCAAAGATACTTCTTCAAAAGGACTGATGATGTATCTTGTGATGATAATATCCTCTTTGACTTCCTCTGAGTGTTCATGCCCAGTTCATTCAACATCAACAAATGTGTACTGAGCACCTGCTTGCCACACTATTCTAGATGCTTGGGGTACATCCCTGAACAAAAAAGAGAAACAACTCCCTTCATGATGAGGCATATGCCCTCTGTTGCCAACAATATCAAAAAGCACTTGGGAAACGTTTAACCTTATACCTCAGGTTTTGTGCTTTAGGCTCCAGTGAATAGACAATGTATTTGCAATATACAAACCTCATTTTGTGTTTGATTAAAAGCTTATTATGTGAAACTGTGGCTTCTGGTCCTTTCAGTTGCTTAACATTCTTCAGAACCTCATATTCATGAGACATAATCATAGTGAATTTGCCAATTACTATCTCTATATTTGAAACCAAATTAGTTTTTCAAATTTATGGATAAGTTTATATATGAATATATGACTAGAAGTTTATATGTGAACATGAATAACTTTATGAATAAGTTTATGTATGAGAAACGTTTGGTATTTTTTGTTTTAATATTATATTCAGTATGGAAAAGAGTTTTTCTATTAAAATCTAAAATCAAACATCTGTTAGGGTGCAGGTTTGTCTGGTAAAAGAGTAGAGGGAGTTTAAGTGCTTTATATTATATACAGAGTTCATGATATATGTGAAGGCCTTAGCTGCTTGTAAATTTTGGAATAATTAAAACTCCAAAAGGGATATGTTTGTTTGAGTTGTTCATTTTTTTTATTTCCGCTTATTTCCATAATTCGATTTGACTGCTTATACCAGGAAATCCAGAATACAGTGGGTTGAATATTTGAGGGGTTTTTTTCCATGCAAGAGAAGTCCATAAGTAGATGGCACAAGACTAAAATGGCAACACCATGGGCATCAGGCATATGGTCTCTTTCTGTCTTCTTTTTATCCTTAGCATGGAACTTTGCTTAAAGGCCAAAAAGGCTGCTGGCACCCCAGCCATCATATTCATATCCAGGAAACAGGAAGGAGTAAGCAAAAAGGGCAAAAGACCTCTTCCAGCTCTCCATTTGCCATTAATGAGATTCCCAAAAGTCTTTTTTAATGATCTGTATTTATATATCATTAGCCTAACTTGGTTTCATAATTGGAGAGTCTGAGAAGCTGCCATCCTAAATAAAATCAGTATTCTAATATTATGGGTTGACTAAACATTGGATTAGTAGCTAGTGGCTTTTGCTACAACAAGAAAAATAGTTGTTTGTTATAAAGGCCATAACAAGATTAAGAACACATATTCTGGAACCAGAGTATCTTGTTTCAAAACCTGGTTCTCCTACTATCAAATTAGGTGACTTCTGACAAGTTTTAAAAACATCTCTTTGCACCTTAGTTTCACCCATCTGTAAAACTGGGATTATACTATCTACTAAATGAGGTGGTTTAGGGAATTCACACACACACACATCCTTATATACATTCATACACACATGGAACACTTAATATAATTCTGGAGTATAGGAAATTCTGTGTAATTATTTGCTATTATTATCACTATTTATTATCTAATACTCTCCTTCATGTAAAGAAATATGTAGAGGATAGCCAGATATTGTTTTAGTGTGAATAGCAGTCATCATTTTCCAGGATGGCATATTTCAGGAGTTAAAAACTCAATAAACCTCTAGGGAAGACAGATCTGGGCAGGAATCCAGTTCACTTGACATTATATCAGGGTTTCGTTTGTTTGAAAGGAATTTCAGAGTCTTTGGTATTGCTAAATTTAAGTGAAGTATGCCAGTGTGTGTTCAGTTTTAGTTAAGGCTCCTTTTATTGTAGTGAAATGAAACCCAAATCTAGCTGGTTTACACTTCTTTTTTAACTTCATTCTTACGTATAAACTAGTACGGATGTGGACAAGAAGCCCATCTGTGCATCCCATCTCACAGTCACATAACTGAGTCTTATTGGTTAGACCTGGTCATATTCTTATCCCTGACACAGTCATCATGGCCACATACACTTTTTACAAAGATTTACGTCACAGGCCCACTCCTTGAGCCAGTGCGTATTATCAAATCCACTCTGAAAGTGGAGGAGGAGGAGTTCCTAAAGGAAAGAAAACTGGAGCCCGTCCTTAGGAGGAAGTAACTCCTCACACCTCCTCACTCTCTGATCTTTGTATCTCATTTATATCTCCCTTAGCTCTGTGATAATGACCTTGATTTCTACTTCACTGTGAAAATTGAAGCAACCAGAAAGAATCTCCCTGGAATCCCACAGCTTCATCTACTCAAGCTCCTACACTCACAAACCCTGTTTGACTATGTTTCTGTATAATGCTGACCCTTAAACTTATGCACTAAAACATACTCCTTCTCACCTGCTCAAGGACATTATTCCAGATATCCTCCCCATTCTCTAATGTTGTCAGTGCCTGTGATCCTTAATAATCTCCAACAGAAATACAAATATGGTGGTATTCTTGAAGTCAAATTCCCCTGACTCCACCCCTCATTTCTTTGCTGTTCTTTTAAGCATATTTATTTGAAAGAGTTTACTGTGTTTAGTCTCCCAAATTTTTCTTCTCCTATGATCTCTCAAAATTACTGAAATCAGGCTTTCATCTTTACTGCTCCATTAAAACTGTTCCTCAAGAATCATCCCCAACATTGCAGCCCCTCTCCCATCCACTGGGTGGCTCCAAGCAAGTCACCTAGAGTGCAGTCTGCCCTGCCCCAAACTGCTCTGCAGCCTCCTAGACGAGAGACTGGCCAGCATCGGCTTGCTTCCCCCTCTACCACACACTGCAGTGGGGAAAGGCAGTCCGTGCAACATTGCTGAATCCAGTGGTCAATTCGCACATCAGTTTAACTGACCTATTGGCAGGCTTTGGCAGAATACATCCTTCCCACTAAGTGAGAAGAAATTTCTTGCAAAGAATGTCTTCATTTGGTTTCTAAGATAGTCACATACTCGATTCATCCCTCATTTTTCATGCCTTCTTAGTCTCCTTTGCAGGCCCCTACTCTTTCCCAGTATCAGAGGGCTCCAGAACTCTTTAGCCATTCTCTGCTCTATACTCTCTACTTTGGTGACCTTATCCTTTATCATTGCTACATTTCCATGTGAAAATTACCAAATTTGTAGCTTCAGTCTAGACCTCTTCCGTTAACTCCAGACACAAGCATCCAGTGTCTTCCTTCTATCTGCACTTAGACATCCGGTAGGCATCCCAACTCAGTAGGCACAAAACTGGGCTTTCAGTCCTCCTCTCCTCAAAGCCTAGTCCACCTGTGGTCTTGTTTATACCCTACACTGAGCCTCCACCATCTCTTTCCTCGATCACTACATGTCTTAGTCTGCTTGGAATGACATAACAAAGTATCAGAGACTGGGTGGCTTAAACAACAGAAATTTTTTCTCACAGTTATGGAGACTAAAAATGCATGATCAAGGTCCAACAGGGCCAGTTTCTGTGAAAGCTCTCTTCCAGCATGCGGATACCTACCTTCTCATTATGTCCTCATGTGGCTCTTTCTTCGTGTGTGCTCATGATGACAGGGAGGAGGGAGGGAGAGGAAGGAGAGAGAAAGAAAGCTCGCCGACATGTCTTACTGTAAGGACACTAATCCTATTGAATCCTATTGAATCAGGGTCTAAGCATTATGGTCTCAATTAATTTTAGTTACTTCCTTAAAGGCCCATCTCCAAATACAGCTGCACTGGGCATTAGGGCTTCAACATTTGAATTTTGGAGGGACACAGACATATTCAGCCCATAACGCTACATCTGACTCCTATGGAAGTTTGTTTCCAACACAGTATCCAGAGTGATCCTCCCAAGATGTAAGTCAGGTCCCATTGCACCTGTTCTCCACATCCACAGACTTACCAATGTACTCAAAGTAAGAGTAGAAGGCCACTCAGAAGTCTGTAAGTATGTAAGTCTTAATGGTATGAACTCCCTTCCTCTCCAAGCTCAAGTTCTGCTACCCTTCCTAACCTTTCCCCTTCTCCTAACATCCACACTGGCCTCCTTATTCCAGGAACATTCACATACAAGTTTTGTGTCTTCCCTCTGTCCTTGACCTCTCTTTCCCCAGGTATCTATGTGGCTCATTCCTTCCTTTCCTTAGGGCTTTTCTAAACTGTCCTCTTCTCAAAGAGGCCTACCTGACAATCTAACTTAAAATTATTAACTGCTTTCCAATCCTGACTCTCTGTTCCCTCTGGTCCTACTCTGCTTTTTTCTCCATTGAACATACCATTTTCTAATATTTTATAGAAAAATATATTTTTGCTTAATTTCTGTCCCCCCAGCTAGAATTTAAATTTCAGGAGGGAAGATATTTTTACCTGTTTTTAAACTGATGGAAAATAAATAAGTTAAAATACAATAAGTAAGTTTTAGATAAATGGAGACAAACAGGCAGACATTTGTGAGTTTAATAAAAGTGAGGTTAGCAAACCAAAACCTATAGACTATAGGTCAAAAATGTAAACAAGGTTGTTTCCTAACTTTATAAGCTAGGAAATCAAAGTGTTATTTCCAGAAGGTTAAATGGATATTGGCAAAACATAAACGAATGGAAATTATGACTTGCAGTAGGTAGCCAACTGTGAAGTTTAGAAGGAACACAACACAGAGGGCTGGAATCAGTCTGACAGTAACTGTAAATTCAGGAGGTTCCCAAAACTCTCAGGTTTGATAATTTACTAGGACTCACAGAACACACTATTGCTACAGACATAAAGTTTTGTTGTTGAACACAAAGTTGTTACACTCACAGTTATGATTTATTACAGGGAAAAGATGCAGATGAAAATCAAACAAAGGAAGCAGCACACAGACTACCAGCCAGACAAAGTCCCAAATGCAATGCTTCCACTGGTCTTTCCCCATGGACTCATGGCAGCACTGCGTTCCTGGCTGTGATATGTGACAGCGTGTGCAGACTATGGATAGGCAAGAAAGGTCACCTGCATCGTAGTGTCTAGAGTCATTATCAAGGCTCTGTCACATGGGCATGGTTGACTGGTCTGCGGCTGATCTCAGTTTTCAGCCCCTCAGGAGGTAGAGCAGAGATGGTGTGACCCAAAACCCCTTCCTAAATCCAATCGTTACTATCTGGCTGGCCTCAGGTCCCCAGACCAACAAAGCCACTCCTATCAGATGTGGCATTCCAAGGCCTGAGGTTACCTCCGAGAAGCTAAGGGGAAAGAAGCTTTTGGGTAATGTTAAAATTCTTTATTGCACATACAGTATACAATATAAAACCACGTATTAAATGTCTATTTATTAGGTTATCATTTGAATTGTCCATATATCTGCCTTCTTCATATCTTTACCAATATTGTCTCTAGCCTTCCTCTTTTCCCCCATTCTTCCCTTCCCTTCATCCCATTTCCCTCATCACTGTCTAATACTCTGTAGGTCTCAACATTTAGTCTTACTCTGGGGCATTCCTTCCCCCTCACCAGCATGCCCATCAAGTTATTTAATCTTAGAAATATCTTGTTTACAGTGGAATTATGAGTGAAAAACTTGCTTCTTCACTTGATTCTAGAAAGCTATACAGAAAATGGGCTCTCTATACCTGTTACATGCAACACAAGTACATACTGTAGGTGATCATAAAATTGGTGTATATGAACATTCCAGTATAACTTTTGAGAAAACAGCTGTCTACTTATTGGGCAGAAAGTCTCGTATTAATGAGGTTATTGTACTTTAATAAAGAGATAATCATGATCTGAAGTGATGAATATAGAACTTTTCCTTTAACAATAAACAGCTAACGCTATTGAGTGCTTACTACATGTTTGTAAGAATATTGTACCTGGAATGAAGACAGCTTCTGTCAGATTCTGATTCCACTTCCAGATTAAGCAAGTGTGTAAACTCTCTAAACTCTAGATATTCTCTACTGTAAATGGATATTAAATGTGTGTTATCTACCTCATAGAACTGCTAAGAGGATCCATGAAACAATATATATACAAGGTTTCTTAAATCTTAAATTAAACATATACTTCTATTGTTTTATACATACAGCAAATAGCAAGTTTGTGTCTTTCCTAAGAACCAAAGATACTGTAGAAGGTGCTGTGTGAGTGTATATGTGTGTTTCTTTCTTGAATTCAGATTTCTTTAGCCTTACTTTATAATATCCAGTTCTATAAAGTTTCAACTACTTTCCATATTTATGTACAAGATCATTTCTTCCATTTATTTTATCTGAACCAGCTGCTGAATACCATAGATTTACATAGGACATAAAGGATAGTAGGTAGACAGATAGATAATTTGTACATAGTAAACATATATATATATTGTCTTAAATATATAACACAGAATTATATGTATTGATTTATATATACATATAAAATATATACCTATCACACACACACACACACACACACACACACATATAATCATGTGTGCTTATGTATATGTATTGATGCTAATAGTCTCCAGTGTTTAAAAAAAGGTGATTGAAAGAAATCAGAAAGTTTGGTAAAACAGGGACTTATATTCATTTACAGTAACCCTGGACTGGAACTGAGTAGCAGCAGAGGACACGAAATCTCTAGTTTGCCGCAGCCTGTTACCACTACTGTTGCTCAATTTACTTATTGTCCCTGCCTAGTTCCCACAGATACAGCATCTTGCAGCCTGTGGATCAAAGCTTGCAAAGATAGGAAAGAACATTCCATAAGAACTGAGCCCAAAATCAAAAGCAAAGAGTTTTAGGAAAGTTGAATTCATAGTAATAGAGAGTAGAATGATGGTTGCCAGGAGTGGGGGATGTGAGAAATAAGAAGAGGTTAGCAAAAGCATGCAAACTTTCAGTTATAAAATGAATGGATCTGAGGTTCTGATTTATAACATGGTGACTGTAGTTCATAGTACTATATTGTATAATTGAAATTTGCTAAGAGACTAGAACTTAATAGACTATATATAGTGAATATATGATATATATATATAAATTCATCACGTTGTACATTTTAAATATATTATAATTTTATTTGTCAACTGTATGTCACTAAAGCCAAAAAAACTGTTAACCTTTTTTAAAAAGTGAAAAAGATAATCAGAACATCACCTGGGTACAACTTCAGCTTATCCAGGCTCAAGGGCAGGGGCAGCCTTAGAAGGAGACATTGATGGTTTTAATTGGAAAGTAGTGAGAAAATGGCATCAGGAGTAGAATGCCTGGGTGGTAGCAGGATATGAAACCAATGAACAAAGAGCCTGTGCAGGGCAGAAACAGTTTCTGCAAACTCCTTCCAAATCCTTGTTGTCCACAAGGCATGGGCCATGGAGAGCTAACAGGCCGCACCTGGCATCCCAGAACTGACTTTGGCACAAGGCCGTACATGCTGATCAGCAAGCTGCCCGCCCACCAGCCGCCCTCCTCCCCACTGTCAGAGCCTCATCCCAGGCAGCCGCTGCCAATTAGGAAAGTGACTGGAGCAAAATACATGAATAAGCCATGGCAAGGAAAATCAGAAAGCCTTGTTAGGTCTAGTTGAAAGGCAGGTTTCAAAGTTGTTTCAGGAACATAGGTGGCCTAGGTTAAATTCAACTGATGAGAATGAATTATTATATTAGTAAGGGCATAGGAAAAGGATTAAAAGTATATGCTACTTTGTCAGTAACTTATTTTCATTTTTAGATTTTTCTAGGATGGATAAATATCACTTCAATACCGTTATGACCATTCAAATCACGAGGGCAGGTTATCCAATCCTGTTTTCTACAGTGAAATCTATGTAGTCATAGTGATGAGAAAAAAAAATGGAGTTTATGGAACACTTTCTACAGGTCATATACTGTGTTAAGCGCTTCAAATTTCCCCATTATTTAGTTCTGAAAAATTAAAAAGTAAAATCTCAGGAAAGGAATTATCTCCCCTTTTCAGACAAGAATATTGAAGCTGGCGGGGGTTAAGAGGCTACACCATTACCAGACAGCAAAGACAGAATTTGACCTTAGAGCTCTCCGACTCTAAAGCTTTCACTTTTCCCACTGCACAATTAAGCCATCAAATTACTTTTTCATTTTTCTTTTTTTTTCTTTTAGAGCCTGAAGTCAGAAATATTCTGGGTGACTCTTCGTCTTTATGGGTGATTTCTGTTGGAGAGTCAGACGGTTGACTAAACCTATATCAGAACTTGAGGGGAACTTTCAGATTGGAACTCTCCTAGTTAACTGTTAGCTTCAGCAGCTCTTACTGAGGAGTTCGGATTCCTTGTTGGCTTCCTCGCCCAGGAGTTGACACTATGAGATTAGGGTATTCACTGTGGTACCAACTAACACATGAAGTGGCTTCTCAAAGTTCAGTCCTGCCCAGGTGTCATCTGCATTTTTAAGCAAAATTAGCCTAGTTAACCGAGGTCTCTAAAAGTGTAGCTACTTATAATAGGATCACCTTAGTCATGAGAAACTTGTGTTTAATCTGGGGTGAAGCATTCGATTGCCACCTTGGGCCATATTCTGTAAAGACATTTCTTTATACTTTGTTTTAGAACTCATCTGTGAAAGCTTGAGAGCCTTCTGAGTATATGAGGGAGATTTCAGGTGTTTCAAGAGGAGGATTTTGTTCTCGTCGTCTTTTTATCTGCTCAGATTATTTTACTATTTATACAGGGTTCGGTCATTAAATATTTAGTTTTATTATAACAAAATTTTGAGTACGTACTTAGTTTTGAAACTCTCAAAAAAGCAAAATAAAACTATTATTTATTTTCAAATATATCCTAGCTTTTCAAGGAAATGATTTTCACTTGGGTGATTTCTTGTGATAAAAATTCTTTAATAATGCATTATTCATAACAAATAACATAATATCTCCCCAGTTGAATCACCTCAGGGATGTAAGAAATCACCAAAACTATTAACATTGAACAGTCACCCTGCGTTTCATGGCAATGCAATTATAAGGTTGAAACAGTAAAAAGATTTCATGACAATGGAGTTTATGTAGGAGAATGTTCTCTTTGGTCCCCTGTTCTTTTATTGTGCTGCTGTCATCATAGTGAATATATTTTCTTTAAAACTCGTGAAACCAGCAGAATATTGCCATTTTAGGTCAAGCTGCTTTGACAAGGCACCATAGACTGCGTGACTTATATATACTCAGAGATAGAAATTTATTTCTCATAGTTTTGGAGGCTGTAAGTCTGAGATCAGGGTGCCAGCTTGGTGGGGTTCTGGCAAGAGCCCTCTTCCAGGTTGTAGACTGCAAACTTCCCCTTCTACCCTTACTGCAAGAAGACACTGAGCTAGCTCTCCCGCCTCTCACAAGGGCTCTGATCCCATTCATGAGGGCACCATCGTCACAGCCAAATCACCTCCCAGAGGCGCTGCCTCTATCACATCAGGGATTAGATTTCAACATAGGAAGTTTGGGAGACACAGGTGCATAATCTATAGCAATTACTGACACTTAGCAGTTACCAGATTGTCGTTTCTTGGGTGATGGGGCAGAGGTGTTTTAATCCAGAATTTCTACCTCATTCCTGACATTATTTGAGATTAGATATGAACCCTGCTAAATTTTTTACAAGTCCCCTCTCAAATGTAAGAAATTATGATTGATAGGTAATTCTCACAGATATTGGTCTTTAATCATAATGCCCCCACTGAACATTTTGATAGCATCAGGCTATCAAATTATGCCTTATTAAGGAGCTGAATCATATCCTTTCAGAAATCGAGGAGCAGATAGTTTAGTCATGAAGATGATCGGGCTAACAAGACCGGAAATATATGGACCCACTCTGAAAAGCTTTGGGGCTTTCTTGGAACAGTGGAAGGATGGAGGGGAATCCAGTTCAAGGCATTCCAATTTCTGTTTCCTTGTGAGCCACATTAAATTATTTCTCAAGGTGGGAAGAGAATGACTAATATAAGATAGCCAAAGGCCTAGGCAGCCATTTAAGTAAAGTGTCCTTTGATTTTTCTTAAACCACCACTAGATGGGACTATTGCAACCTAGGTTTGGATTCTTAGCTGCTTTAGCTACACTTTGGGGGCCTAATGAACTCAGAAAAATACAGGGAAGCTATGGCATTCTTTATTTGACAGGTACTAAAGGAGACATTTGCATGTATCATTTAATATCCAAGTATAATCTATAACTCCCATTTTAGAGATAAAGTCATTGAGGTTGGGGGTGTGGGGTAAGTCAGATGGCAGAGAAAGAGAAAGAGAATTTAACATTTGCTGGACATTCTATGTACCAGGCATATATGATTCTATTTATACTCTCAACACCCCCCCAAAAATATCATTTCCATTTTGCAGATGGGGAAAAGGGCTGAAGCTTAGTAAGGTCACATAGCTGCCGTGGCAGAAGCAGAATTCAAACCTCTGCCTGATTTTAGTACACATTTGTCTCTGTGCATAGCCACTTCTCAAGCAATCTAAACATTTTAATGCAGGATATAACTTTAAAATTTATAAAGATCATAGGGGTTGCAGCAGTCAAATACAAGGGTTAGATTAATGATATTGAAAATACATGATCGTGACACACCATTGACTTTGAAAAAGAATACCATTTATAGCTTAGGCACCATAATTTGGTGAAGAGTGTGAACTTCTGATACAGACTATCTGGGTTTGTATCCCACCTCTGCCACTTGCTAATAATATGATCTTCAGTAAGGTACTCAACCTCACTTAACCTCAGTTTCCTGAATTGGAAATGAGGATGATAATAACACATAAGTCACAGCATTGCTATGAGGATTAAGCAAACTAATACATGAGAAGTTTTTATAATAGGAAGTGGCATATAGTAGATGGTCCCAAGCAATGCTCTCTTTAGCAAAGTATGAATATGAGATTTATGTGCAAAAATCATCAATTAAAACTATTTTTATCACATTTATATGAGACCTGTTTCTTTCTAAAGTACCCTAGATCTTTAACTTGTATATTCCTTCTTACAGAATCTGTAAATATAGTCCACTGCTTTACTGTTGACCATTTTAAAAATTAATTCTTTCATTCAATGAGTCAACAGATAATGCATATTTACTCTTGCCAGGATCTAAGTTAGGTGGCAGCATTTTAAAACACACAGTGAGCCACATACCCAAAAGCTGCTCAGAGTGTGGAGGAGTGAGACAGACACGTAAATAAATAAGTGGCATAAAGAATCATAGGTGCCAGGAAATAAAATATTACAAAATAAGGTAAGGAAAAGAAGAAGGAGCAATTCTTCCAAATTATTCCAAAATATTCCAAAATAAGGTAAGGAAAAGAAGAAGGAGGAAGTCAGAGAAGCCCAAAGGGAAGAAGAATCAAGTCAAGCCTTGCAAATTAGCATAATGGAAAAGGCCAAGTTCTAAGTAGAGGGTACACAATTATCAAAAGCAGCATGGAACGTATGGAGAACAAATTACTGACTTGTATATCACAGCATGGGATTCATTTGTTTGTAATGATAGTTGGATAGACAGGAGCCAGTTCATGGACAGCCTTGCATCCTATGCTGAAGCCATGGAAACTGCTTGAAGGGTGTTTAAACCAGGGAGTAAAACAGATACATTTGAGTTTGGGGAAAACTATCATGGGGACTGCTGTAGAAATAGATTGAAACAATATGAGTGAAATGGAGTGACTGGTTAGGAGGTAATTGACATCATCCAGGTGAAAAATAATGAAGACCTGCAATAGGACAATGAATATTGGTGGGAAGCAAGTTATAGATTTGAAAGATAATAGAGGGGAGAATATGCAGGACATGGTGAATCTGAAACAGAGACATTTCTAATGGAGTGACTAGATAAATGTTATTCTCTACACTAGAGAATTATGGAAGGCACAATAAGTTTTGGTTTAAACTCTAGACTCTGTTGTGAATGTTTAAAATTTGAGATTTCTATGAAACTTATCTCTGTTAGATTATTATAAAACATTTCTCTGGCCTCCCACCTCCTAGTGTTATCTTCCTCTGTTCCATCTACACAGTGGGGCAAAAGGGATCTTTCTAAAACTGAAACCTAGTTTTATCTCTCCTACATGAAACTTTCCCATGATATCTATATTCCAGCTATGGATTGAAACCCTTACCGTGATTACAAGGCCTTCATGTGGCCTCCCTAGTCTAACCCATTGTGAGTTCAACTTTAGCTATGCTGATCTGTATTAGACATTGGAATATGTTTTTTCTTCATTGAACATATTCCCCAGAATCTTCAAATCTCCTTTTATATATGTCACCTCTTCTAGGAAGCCTTCTCTTACTCCAAAATCTTGGATAGGTATCCTCCAGGTAGTCTCAGAACACCCTACACTTTCTCCATCACTTATTATAGTCTCTGTGTAGCTTGCCCATCAGTTATCTGCGTCTTCTCGTCGGTTATATCCTCTCTGAGCATATAATTCATGTTCTTTATATACTCGTGTCTAACAAAGTGACAGGTACATAGTAAAGTGGATGCATTTCTAATGGAAACACGAATATCATACAGGATTTTCAACAATTTTTTTTGAATCCACATGGAGATATCCAGAAGACGGTCAGATCGTTGGCATGAGAACTCATGAAAAATATCCTTGAAGATCTTCATCATATGGGAGTAAGGAAATGAGAGTAAGTGATACTGTCAAAAGAGAGCAGTAAAATAAGAAGAGTAGAACAGCAATATGTTACTTTATGGAATGTGAACAATGAAGTGACTAGTGGTGAAGAACAGCCTACAAAGAGAATGAAAAAAGTGTTGTTTTAGAATGTGCATGGAATAGTAGTAGCTGTAGAATCTCTATTTAGATGGGACAAACGATTTGGAGGTAGGGCTTGGGACTGTCTTGAAGCTGCATTTGCATAATAAGCAGAAAGGCCTCACTTGCAGGAGGTCAATGTATGCATGTATGTTGAGTTTTGGGTCAATATAGAACACTCATTTCTTCCTTCCCAAACTTTCTAACAGTTTACATAGTTTATGCCTGAACCATCACAGGTCTCCATCATTCAGAGATGAGTAACTGTCTCCTAAAACTTAAAGAATAATAGAAGTCTTGATTCTAGTGGTGTACATCAAATCAAGATACATTTCTCTGCCTCCCACACTGCTAGATGTGGCCATATCACTAAGTTCTCAAATACAGATGATTATATATGTTAGGTGTAGCATTAGGTGTTAGTTAGGTGCATAAACCTAATTTGCTGTACAGTGTTCAGTTTGTGGCCTTCAGCTCAGGAGCATGCCCTTGTAGCGGGTGGAGGTGCCTCTCCTCCTCTCCCTTCTGTTTGCTGGAATGCAGACCATGTGTTGGTATAAGCACTCTAGCACTTCAAGAACATGTGCAGTACCTTAAAAAAGTCTGAGAAATAAGAAAGAGGATGTACAGATATCTTACACCAAGAACATCATATCTTTGGATGTCTTAACTGAGAGGGGGTTCATACCTTGTCTGCTTCCCTACCTGCTCACTCACAAGAACAGTTTTTAATTGGTGCTTAGCTTAATACCTCTTACAAGACTTAACTATAACATTATTACGTATATGTATTTATACATCTTATGTATATAACAATATACATAATGTGCACTATATATTAAATATACTCTGTATATGTACTATTATATATATATATATATAGAATATTTTGAATAAGATTATAAAGTACATAAAATGTTTACTTATAAATTCTGTTGCAATGATCATACACCTCCCTAATCTCAAGTCTTTCAAGGCACTCATTTCCCTAGTCAAGTCATTGGATTCTGGAAAAATAGCTATTATCAAACTATTTTTGCATATTTATGTATTTAACCCTAAACACCCACGAAATTAATCACTTATTTCTGTGTCTGTATTCACACAAATAGGTGTAATTGTTTCATAAACTTTATTTGTTCACTCTTTCAATTCAAAAATTTGTTACCAGGCTCTATGTTAGAAAATTAAGATAAATAAGATCTCTACCCTCAAAGAGGTTACAGTCTGAGGAGATAGAGGGTAAACTGTTGCATGGATTACAATATGTTACAGCCTGGGAATAGGAGGGTCTTCTCTGATAACATAGAATGAGTGTGAAGCCCAGATTTGGAATATGAGCGGATTCTCATAGCTTGAGGCCTCACCACTGATTCCCTGGAGTTCCTGAATATTCATATGCATGCATGTGTATGTACTTCAGATTCATGCTGCCTGCAAATAAATTTCAGTTTGTATCTATGAAGATTTTTAACATTTTACCAATCTACATTTAAATTGGGGTCAGTAACATTACTGTATGAATTTTCTTCTTACTTTTAATCTTAAAATATGAATTTCTCTATGCATGTAGTGAGAGCATTAAATAATTTGGCCAAATTTTATAAAATTCAAATTTTATACTTTTGCCAAAAATAGAATCAAGCCAATTAGTGCGGGAGAGGGATATCTGGCAAGCTAATTGAATAAATCAGGTACACGGGATTGAAAACTTGGTTGGTTTCTTGAATCTTCCTATTTTTAACAAGTAATTTTAGAATGATGTAGATAGTGCAATATTATAACAATACTCTGATATATTATAATTAAGTTTTATTCATTTTTATATGCCTTAAAAGTTCCCCTTTTAGGATTCAGTTAGTGGGAACACAGTGAACTGTTAGAGTATCTGAGTTTTGAGTTTAACTATGCTGCCCAAATTCAGAAATTTGTTTTTGCCTTGTTGACTAACAGTCATCTGCTGATATTAGTTTATCCTTTACTTCCAGAACGTTGCCTATATTATTTTGAATCATTAGCTTGCTAAATATTACAGAGCTTTTCTGATTACCTGTCAAACTCAACTACCCAGAACATGAGAAACTCAGAGGAAGAAAAAAAAAATAACTAGACAAGTTATAAAAAATTAAAATCAGGGCCCTGAGCTTCCGGTTTCAGTGCTGACACGGGATGAACTTGTAAGTTGTCACTCCCATTCTTCCAACAAGAAAAAGCTGAACAAACTGAAAATGAAAGACTTACTACATTTATAAGAGAATTGAGGTGACAGGCAAACCACCATCCCAGATTGTGAAGAGGCAGGCATGTTCAGATAGACACAGCTCTGATTTTTTAATTTACTTGGAAAAGAGATGTTGCTGGAACAATATATGCTGGTAGAGACACTTAAATGGTCGTTCTAATGAATTGCTGGAGATGGAGCATGGACTAGTGTGAGAGGAAGAAGCTCCTACAGCCAGTCTTTTGGGGAGCCTTATATATTCATTAGCTTTACCTTCAGGAATCCACCAGATTTTTTTTCAAGGTAAAGATCTGAGTAGTACCCCTTCTTGCCTGTGGCAGGGAAAGGGGCACTGAAGAAGAATCATTTTAAATACATCCAGAGTCTTCTGCATAACAAAGGCCTATGCCCAGAAGGAGGGACTTGGCCAGAACCTCACACTAACAGGTAGAGAAGAGCATTCCTCCCACTGCAGCCCCTCTAGCCTTAGTGTCTCACCTAAGGTGATACGAGGAAACAAAACAGTCAACAGAGATCAGAGCTTCCAAAAATTAGATGGGGCATGCTGCATTTATGGAAGGCAGTAAGGAGAGTGGGAAATAAAACCGTACCAGTAAAGACAATTGTGAAGGTTACAGCCTGAGACACAGGCCCACTAGAAGACAGATTTAATCAGAAGATTGCAGAACAGTCCCCCTGCCTTACACCTTACTACCATGCCAGCAAGGCTCCGGTAGAATAACTTAGTTCACAGCAGAAAGAGCTGAAAGCACAGCTTTCTCCGAGAAGTCCCAAAGTCAAAGGGGAAACCATAACAAGAACACCAAGGGAACATGAATCCTATAACACTTGTAACTACAGCAAGCATTAAACAGAGCTCGACTTCATCAGGTTAACATGATTCCTACATTAAAGGCCGCTTATGTCAGTTATTATTACCCAAACTAACATGGTCAGCTTTCAACAAAAAATTAGAAGACATGCCAAAAGGAGAAATAAAAAAACATAGAACAGAAAACAGTTGGAAGAGAAAAAGCAAACAATGGAACTAAACTCATATATGACACACAGTTTGGAATTATTAGACAATGTAGAAAAACTATGATTAATATGTTAATGTCTCTAATGGAAAAAGTAAAAACATGCAAGAAGAGATGGGTCATATAAACAGAGAGACAAAAACTCCAAGAATGAAAAGGTCTGATGGAAATAAAAAAACAGTAACAGAAATGAAGACTGCCTCTCAAGGCCTCATCAGTAAGCTCAGCACAGCTGAAAAATAACTCAGTGAGCTTGTATACAAAACATTAGAAATTCTCCAAATTGAAATTCGAGCAGGAAAAATAATTTGTATAAACAGCAATAAAACAGAAAAGACTTTCCAGGAACTGTGCTACAGTTTCAACAGGTATAATATACTCATGATTGAAATATAAGAAAAAGAAAACAGAGCAGAAGAAATACTTGAAACAATAATGGCTGAGAACTTTCCAAATATTAATGGCAGACACCAAATCACAGACCCAGAAAGCTCAAAGAACACCAAGAAGGATAAATACAGAAACATAAACAATAAAACAAAACAAAACAAAAACCATACCTAGTGATGTCATATTCAAACTGCAGTAAACCAAAGGCAAAGAGAAAATGTTGGAAAAACTAGAGAAAGAAAATCAATTAACTATAGGGGAACAACAGACAAATATTTTACATAAGAAACATTTATCATGCCACTACCCTGTTTAAAATGAACTCTGTAATGGTTTCCTATTGCTCTAGAGGAGTTACATCACCTTAACACCATCTACCAGGCCCTGAATAGTCTGGCTTGTGCCTTCCACTCTGGCCTTGTCTTCCATGAAACACTTAATTGTCTGCCTTCTCACCTTGCAAGCTTCTTTCCATTCTGCTTAAATGCCACTTTTCCCCACACCCCTGGATTCTGTGGATGTTATTTACCCAATCTAGTAGTACTTCCTTTGTCTCATGACCTCTTTTACTTTTCCCCTTATTTCCTTAGGGAGCCTCACCCAGCTTCCCAGTATAGGTAGATCACCCAAATGCAGTTCATCATGGAGCTTGCCTAGGTGTGATGTTAGGGTACTTTGTACTTTAGGAAAAAAAAATCTCTTAGCTTCTTTGGTTTTGCTTACATTCCATTCCGAGTGCCACAGTACACAGCACAAAATGGGGACCACACACATGATTGCTTTATAAAAGAAGAAATAGATTTCTTGCGATTACCCTAATAAATCAATACTTACCAATTATAGAGGATCACTGGGGAAGTAGTTTCAATAAATATTTATTAATTCATTTAAAAACTATTTCATGACTTCTTACCCCCTATCAGTTACCCTTTCGTATTTTGAGGAGAGGACAACAGAACAGGCTCTAATCCTTATGGTTTATTGGAGGTATACAGTCATCTAAACCCACAGAAAAAATTAAAAGCACATGATATGCGAAAGGTATGAATAGGACAAAGTCACAGGTGCCTTTAGGGACAAAACCCTGCAGAACCGACAAACATCTGTGTGTGTTACAGCATTAGCAAGCCCATGCACTCTGCTAGTGTGAAAATCTTTGTGATGGTGTACACTGGTGTGTTTCCAGGGCCTACAAGGGTACCTGGCACTTAGTAGGCACTCAATACTTCATTAAAAGAAGGAATAGGAGTTAGCCAAAAAAAAGAGGAATGAGAAACAAGAAAAAGATTCTAGGTAGAAGAAACAGTAGGTTGTCCAGACTGACAATATAGTCATATCACTGCAGTGTCACCCTGGAAGATGAAAATGGCTTCATTTAAATTGTAGGAGTCTTTGATTGAGAAAAGGCATTCAAGGAAAAAAAGGTTTGGGGAAAGGTGTATGAGTTTTGGATTTATTAAATCCAGGATCTATTCAGGTAAGCAAAATAAAATATTTGTAATCCCTCACAGTGTCAATCACACTCTCTAAGTTACTTTTGAAACATTTTTTTCCAGATCATAATAGTTTCTAAATTTTAAATTAGTGAAATTTGACTTAATGACAAAGATGTTATCGAAGTTCCAATTTCTGTCTCTAACACATAGACGTTTCAATGTTTTTATCATTCAGAGGTAGTAAAGTTATGAGTTAAAAATCCCAACCTTAAAAATAAAATAGTATTGCAACCTTTCATAGTGCACTTACATATATACTTATATGTGTTTGTAAATGCTATTTATTTATTTATTTATTTTGAAGGGGGTGGCAATTACTGCTTTATCCATTGGGCTGAAGAGCGAAAAAAAAATCCAATATTTGTTAGAATATCCTTTGTTTCTGCCGTTTCTAGCAGTAACCAGCAGGTGGTATCAAACAGTTTCACATTTCAGTTCTCTTGCAGGTTTTATGCCTGTCTGGTTTCTGAGACTTCACGTTCCTATCACTCCACACGCCAACCACAAACACTCACACATGAGCCTTTGATGGGGATAAAGGTCTAAAGGAGGATTTTATTTTTCTGATTTAAATCTGTGTTGAATTTGCTTTCATGGTGATATTTTTTTCACACATGCACTGAGGTATCTTTTCATGATAGAGGCTCGGCTTCCTATGCCGTGACTCCTTCGGTTGCTATAACAACACTGTGCTCTTAATCCAACTTTACAAATGAGGAAACTGTAGTACAAAGAGGCGAGGGGCTTTCCTCAGGGTCACCAGATGACAATTCAGGCATCGGGTTGTGGAGCCTACAGTGCTGCAGTCAAACCCAAGCTGAAATAATTCCCCAGGTTTGATCTTCTTTCAGTGCGTATTTTCACCCAACCCTTAGCATTCCTTTACTTTAACACCATTATCTCAGCTTCTATGAGGTGACGTGTTTTGCATCTACACCTTGAAATATGAAATATTACACAGAATAAAATCAGAATATAAAATATCCAGATATTAGATAATATCTCTGGATGGAGAATAGTCACATATGTTCCACACATATCCATAGAATTTTAATGCTAAAAGCAGTTTAAGATACTTTCCTTTCATTTTACTGAAAAAGAAACTTAAGCCTCCTCAAGAAGCATTGAATTATGGCAGTAACAGAAAGGTGATAAGGGAAAACAACAGTTTTTTAAAATGGTGAGGGAACATTCATTTATTGAAACCCTACTTGGTATTTTTAAAAATGCCCATTGTTGGGAAATGGACATACGGAAGGTTTGTGAGCTTTCCAGGTAAGTGCACCTCTTTATTTAATGTTCAGCTCTTCTCTTTACAGTGTACTGGACTGAATCAGACTAGATTGAACTAGCAGGCAGAAAAGGTGGCATATGAGAATCTTATCTTTCCAGTGAAAAGAAAAAAGGAGAGGGAGGAGGGAAGGAGGAAGGAACTTACAGAGTTAACAATTTAATTCTCAAGTTTTGAATATCAGATGAAAGAAAATAAAATTTAGATATGGGGGAGATTTGTATATGGTAAAAAATAGTTTCAGTAATAGATTCATATTGAAATTGCTATGGTGTTTATTGTCTTGAATTTCTACACACAACCTAATTTTAAACTAGCAGTGTGGACTTAGAATCATAGTTACATTTATGGCTTGTCATAATTTGAACTTGCATTTTTTTTGTAGATTTTCTTTAAATAAATCAGCTTTAATGTGTCCATTAGTCATCCCCAAGAATTCACACTTGAATTGGAAATGATAAATTGCATCAAATATCCCTTGTTTAAATTAAAAATTTTGTATTTTTTATTACCACAAAAGCAAACCAGGTTCACTTAAGGGGGAAAAAAAAGAGAAAATAAATTACCTTCAATATTAATTCCCAAAAGTTACTAATATTACCATCTTAGATGTACCCTTACAGATTTTATCCTTTCATGTTTCTGTTGTAAAATATCAAAAAATAAAACAATAAAAAAATCAGTCAAGATTTCATTTTCCATTTCATCCATCCAAACCACATCCTACCTTCTCCCCCAAAGAGGTAACTGAAAGTATCCTTTTTGATTTTTTTGTTTATTAAATTCATGCAGGTATATCTGTACTGATATCCAAATCTAAGTGCATATATTTTCATGAAAATCAAATCATGAAACACTTTTAAGCACAATGTATTCTAGATATATTTGCAGTCTGTAGCCCTACTTTATAATTTGTAACATTTTTGTAGTACCACCAGTGTAGGTATTCAACAATTTATTAAACTGTTTCCTAATCAATGAATTTGCCAATGTTACCACTCTTTTACTTTCATAAGCAGTGTTCATGTAAAGAGCCTAGTATATCATTTATTGTTATATATATTTCTGCTGTCATCTCAGTAAGAGAGATTTCTGATAATAGTAATAGTAATAACAACAAAGATAAGAAGCATAAAAATAGCTAACATTTACTGAAAATTTACAATGTTCCAGGCTTTGTTCTAAGTGCATATTTAACCTTTACAACATCGTTCTGAAATAGCTATGGTTTAAAAATTATTTTGTAGATGAGGAAAGTAATAAGAATAGTTGATGTACTTCTCAGAATCACAAAGGCAGCATAGAATGGAGCCAGGATTCAAACCCAGGCAATCTGTCTATAAGGCCTTTTGAGGACATAGCCATACTGTTAACCAGTATTTTATACTGCCCGTTTCATCTAGAAGAGTGCTGGGTCTCAGGATAGACCCATTCAAAATGTTAGAAATGATATCAGCAAAAATGATGGCATAAGAAATTTAAAAATCCCACACTTTCATAAAAGCAATGAAAAACTGGTAGAACTGTCAAAATCAACTTTTTCAGAACTTTGAAAAAATTAACCAAAGGCTTATAGCAACCCGGAGTACATTTATTCAAGAAAAATAGCTGAATCTTGGTAAAAACAGCAATCTTTGTGGTGTTGCAATTTATCCATCTCTACTCCCTAGCTAAGTGATAGCTTTGAAATTCAATCTTGAATTATTGATACCAGAAGAAGAAAAATGGAACTCAAGAAAGACTTATCATCACTTAATCTATATGGTGGCTCTCTGGACGACCTTCTCAAAAAGCTTGTCTTTATTTCTCCCGATTCAGAATTCCCCTCATGCTAAAGCCACTACGTGGGGGATGCCACTGAAGGCATTTACAGGCAGATGTTTTAGTTACTTCTGCCAGGCAATAGATAATATTTGGGTTAAAATATTGGGCTAACCAAAAAGTTTGTGAGGAAAGGCTTGGAAATTAATTGTACATAAATGATTTGGCACTGACATATTTCTTGGAATCCAGAGGTTCACATACATACACAGAGCTAATTAATACACAGGAAAGACCTGAGAAAGTCCTAAGTTCTTACCTCTCATTGACCCTGAGGCTGTACACAGGCAGGAAATAAATGCTAAGGCAGAGTTGTAAACTGCCTGACTGAATGTTGAAGACATACCCCAACCCACACTCAGGGCCACTTGGCATAGACTGAATTTTTTCGTTCCAGTGTTTAAGGAAAAACTCTACCCAACGATTATATGACTAGTAAGCTAATAAAATAGAGACTTCAGTGGCCCCAAACAAAAATACAGACTTTACAGAATTAGTCAAGAAATATTACTAAACAAACAAGCAATAGCAAATACAACAAGAAGTGATTGACAGCAAACTCTGGAGGAGAAAAAATATGATTTCCAGAATTGCCACATTAATATTAAAAATGTTCAGTTAACAACCAACAATACGAAGCATACAAGTAAAAAACAAATATAGCCCATTCACAGAAAATAAAAGATTTATTAGAAATTTTACCTGATGAAGCCCACGTATTGGAATAAGTAGACAAAAATTTTAAATACTCTATGTTAGATAAAATAGAAGAGCTAAAAAAAGCCATGTCTGAAGAATAAAAGGAAAATATAATAAGGATGCATTCCCAAAGATAGGAATTATAGGAATTATAAAAAGGAAACAAATACAAATTCTTTAACTCAAAAGTACCATAACTGAAATGAAAAATTCACTAGAGGAGCTCAACAATAGATTAAGTCAGTCAGAAAAATCAGTGAATTCAGAGATAGGTCAATTAAGACTATTGAATATGTGGGAGAGGAAAAAAAAGAGAAATAATAAGAAATAATCACAGCCTAAGAAATTCTGACACATTATTAAGCTTGCTAATATATGTATTATGTATTGTCATGAGAGAATAGACAAAGTTTAAAAAAATATTTAAAGAAATAATGGCCAAAACTTTCAAATTTAATGAAAAGTACTAACCAACACATTCAAGAAGTTCAATATACTAGCAATAGAATGAACTCAAAGGGATATACAACTAAACACAACAGAATCAAACTTGAAAGAAAAACAAATAAACAGTCTTGAAAGCAGCAAAAGAATAATGGATAAAATGGACTCTCAAAATGATTAACAGCTAACATCAGAGAGCATGAAGCCAGAAGGCAACAGGATATTGTATGCAAAACATCAAAAGAAAAATTCTCAACCAAGAATTCTATATCCATCAAAACTACCCTTCAGAAATTAAAATATTTCCAGAAAAACAAAAATTGGGTTAGTTTTGTCATTGGCAGAACTGCCATACAAGAAATGCTGAAGAGAACCCATCAGGCTGAAATGAAAGGACACTAGACAATAACTCAAATCCACAGGAAGAAATAAAGAACAGGTGAATATGAGAGTATTTGTTTGTAACACAATGCAATACCTATCAAAATTTCAATGATTTTTTTTGTGCAGAAAAGAGCAAACTAATCATACAATCATGTGGAAATGTAAGGGAACCTGAATGGCCAAAGTGATCTTGAAAAAGAATGCATTCATTAGAGGACTCAACATCCCCAATTTCAACACTTAGTCTAAAACTACAGTCATCAAAACACTGTGGAACTTGCAGAAGGATAGATATGTAGATTAATGGAATAGAATTGAAAGTCTAGAAATAAACCCATGTATCTATTGTCTATTAACTTCAACAACAGTACTAAAATCATTTAATGGGGAAAGAAAAGTTCTTTCAATAAAATGGTCTAACATAACTGGCATCCACATGCAAAAGAATGAATTTATACACCAACCTCACAACATACACAAAAATTACCTCAAAATGGACCAAAGACCTGAATGTCAGAACTAAAACTATAAAACTCTTAGAAGAAAATAGAGGCCTAAATATTTATGACCTTGGTTTAGGCAACAGTTTTTAGATATGGCACCAATTTGTTCTCCCCATTAAGAGATGTCCATTGCCCACATCATCCTCCCATGAGGATAGTATCAATCTTTTAAAGCTTTGTTCCAATTTTTCTGATAATATTGTTTTAAAGAGGCATCTCATTGTCACTTTGTATTTCCTTGACTGCTGATGAAGCTAAAATATATTTTCACATTTTGATTTGTCATTTGCATCACTATATTGTTTATATGTATATATGTGGGGGGGATATGGTTGTGGTTTGTTAATATTTGTAGGTGGATTTGTCTGGCATTCTATTTTAATTATTCTCTCATATCAAATTCTCAAAACAAAACATTTTCACAGTTTAAAACTTTTTAGTTTGCTGCATGTAAATGTCATGTGTTTCTGTAAATGTGGCCTTTTAATATTAATTCAACAGCAGTGAAATAAATTTATTTTTCTTTTATTCTTACTACTACTATAATTTTCCTAGATGCACTCACTCTTGATTAACTAGAATTAGTGCTAGTTTGAATTACTACAAGTCTACTGTAAATGAGACAAAAAAAAGAAAACTTTAACATGTGAATGAACGTTTTAATATCTTTAACATTTTAACTCTCTCAATGTAATACATTTCTTACATATATAATTAAACTTCTACTGGATCCCTGATAAAACAGATAATTGTAGACATTTTGACTGCTGATATTTCAACTAACCTCCTGAACAGTTGTTTTCTTTTTACTTAGCCATTGTGAATTCCCTGACTACTGGAATAAAAGCTTTACAATTAAAGGAACTAAATTATTTTTAAACCAACAGAAGTATAAAAAATTCCTTAAAAGTAGTGACATATATTTTACAAGGTTTTGGTTTTAGTTGCTTGTTTTATTTTCTATAGACTCTAAGCTTCATTATGAGAGAAAAAATATGTTCCAGAAGAAATTTCATACTTGGCTATACTTAGAATGAAGAACTTTTTAATGGTAGTTGCATGTGATCACTGGTGTGGATGATTGCTTAGCGTCCATTGCTTAGCTTACCATGATTCAGATAAATAATGAACAAATTAATGTGAGGCTTTCTGTAGGACTTAAAAAAAATTAATGTTAATGGACAGTGGGTCAATTTAAAAGATCTGCCTGTCTCTTAAGAGAAAATTTGACTTCAGTCTCACCAGTCTTTTTAATCTCAGTAGTACTTAAGAAGAGAAAAAAGGGATTCATATAAACAAAACTGAAAGCTTAAAGCATTTCAGCGTCATTACATCAAGAATTATAACAACTATTTATGTTAAGTTAGCAGTTTCTTCAAGTAGTTTTTTTGCTTTTTATTTTTTTAGTGAATAGGAGTGGCACTGAAAGTAGCTTTGAAAAAAATAATTTTTCCAGAGCTGTCCTGCTAGTATCTGCTGATGTTTCTGGTTCCTATTTTTCTGCAGGAGTGACAACAGTTTTGACAATGACAACTCTAAGTATAAGTGCCCGGAATTCTCTTCCCAAAGTGGCTTATGCAACAGCCATGGACTGGTTTATCGCTGTGTGTTATGCATTTGTGTTTTCTGCTCTAATTGAATTTGCAACTGTTAATTACTTCACCAAAAGAGGATGGGCTTGGGATGGGAAGAGTGTAGTAAATGACAAGGTAAGTGAGAACTTTCTTCCCACCATGATTAAGAGAATCTCCTTACAGAAAAGCTTGTAACAAATTCATTCCTAAAAGTAGACATTAAGAACATTCAAACATAAATTACACATATAATTTATTATATGTATGTACATATATTTGTATATATACATTTATGAATCTTACAGATTTCTTCTAAAGTATGTTCTTGCCTGAAATCCTTTAGGAGTGCTTGTAGTAGTATTACTTCTGTAAAAACTGCTCCCTAACATTCTTTTGAGCTCTGTGTCAGACACTGCTAAGAATTTAATGTACAGTCTCTCATGTAATCCTTACAACAACATTATTACTAGGGTCTTAATAATCCTCATTTTTTTCTTATAAAGAAGCTGAGGCTTAGTGAACTTACTTGCCGAAGCTTATACAGCTAGCTAAGAAGCATACTTGAACCCAGATCTGTCTGACCGTTAAGCTCATGCTTTAAAACACCACACAGCTTCATAACAGAGATTTGGAAAAGAAAGTGGGCATTAATCTTACCTGTTACAGAATTTCAGGCCCTATCCATGGGCCAAAGTCCTCTCCATCTGCCCCCATCTCTGTGCTCAGATGTAGAAGCCCAGGCAGCATCGTTCTCTCTCCCATGTTGTATGGAATAAGTTAAATGGGTGCTGCAATGCCTAGACATTTTAAGTTGCTCATGTAGACTGTGAGAGAAAAGTTCTTTGTTTTTAAGATAAAATTCTTTGGGAAATACTGGTGTCCACTTTTAGGTTTCAAGCACAAAGCTGGTGGAAGTTTTTGCAACTATACAACAGCAGTTTCCTTTGTTATTCTATTGGTTTTTCATCTGCCTTAAGAGGAGGCTTTATATGTATCAGTGAAATGTAAATTATATTTAATAATAGCAAAAAGTGTCACTGGAGGGTTTCTTTTTAATACATCTACATAAATAATTCTCCTATATTTGGAATAACATACTTGCTGGTTTATCTTTCAGTTATTTGAATATAAATGCACTTTCTCATTTCTATGACCATATCTCAGTTTAAGTGAACAGTTGATGTTATAGTTTAAGAGTCTTGCTCTTTTTCCTTAATTTTTTAAGCTGTAGAATTTTTAATAAGAATCCTGGGTTTATTTTCTTCTGTAAGCTGTGTTTTGCATACTAATAACCAATGAGTAAATATTAAAGGGAATCTGATTAATTTTCTATGCTTAACTTCTAGGTTATTTCAGCATTTCCATTGCATGTTATTGTTAATTTGTGTTTTCATTTCCCATATAATGTACTTCTTTTGGCATTACTATCTATGCAATTACATTTTTAGTTATATAAGTTCCACATACACTTTCATACTCACAGTTTTTTAGGATAAAATGTTTGTTAGTACTTTGCAGATATGTCACAAAAGATAAATAGTGGTTTATTGTATAAATGCCCCATATAGCAATTTACTGATACATTATTTTTTTGATGCTATGAGGGTGTCAATCATATTGACATTGTGACTTGGCATATCGAATAATATGCCTTCTGGATCCCTGAACTTAGAAAATAGAAATACATACAAATGCAGAAAACACATTCTTGATAATTCATTTTAAAATCAGTAACCTACTACTGATTCAAATCTACTGAATACTGGATTAGGGTGGACGCACATATGAAATCACACACAGTTAAGATAATCTAGGTTGAAACCGTTGATGTCCCAATCTAATATATAGAAAAACAACTAATTTGTAAAAAACAACTAAAAGGGCTTGGCTCTTCGTGGTTCAAGTTCAGTGGCTACGTTGAAGGGATCGTTACATCAGGCACATTGCTTGTGCTTACTCACTTTTCTGTAGCCCCAAAGAGCCAAGCACAGGGCCAGGCACTTAGTAGGCAGTTCAGAAATTTTTGTTGAATGAAAGAGTAATGAATTTCCAGTATTAAATCTGGAGATATACTATTAATGAGAAAACCTTTGCCTTCATAGAAGGCTTTTAAAACTTTACAATGATGAATTTTTCAGTGGGCACTCAATCCAATTTCATGACCCAAATGAGTTTTGGGAGGTGTTTCCTAAACCTACCTTGGAAATAATCGGGCCCTTAGAACTGAAAAGAAATCATATGGAGAGCCCCAAACTAGCACATCTGCCTAAAAGACATTTCAGTGCAGTCTACCTCTGCTTTAGTTTCTGTTAGATTTAATTTTGAAGTCAAAAACAATAATTTTCTTGAACTAGGCCATACTGACGTCCTTTCAGTTTAATTATATTGGTGTAAGTCATCTGCTTTTGAAATTGGTAAACATGAGTAAATGCAATTAAGTTATCTGTCAATTCAAAAAGCGTATAAAAGATTCTTAAAAATTTGTAAACTGGCAGTATTAATATACCTCATAAGAATAATGACTCAGAGATACATATCAATATTACAAGTTTGGAAAAAAGAAATATGTAGTTAATGTTCAGTTTGCATGTAGACTGCTTTGATCTTTAAAGTTACTTTCTGTGAATAAATAAATCCACTCAATTCAAATTGAAGCTGCATTTGAGCCGTCTTATTAGAAAACATAGCCTACATTGCTCTGTGATCTTGGACAAAATTTTGCATGACTTATAGCCCTAGGTAGGAAATTTAAAAAATAAAATCTTATTCTAAAAGTATAGTACTAGATTAATTATCCAGCTTCAAATTTTTATGCCTTTCCAAGTACCTCCTTATACAATACCCCAAGTTCTTCTGGAACCTTCTCTCATACCCAATGCTATTCAACTTGCCCAAGACTAATTCTTCCACTCCCGCTCTTGATCCCTTTCTTTCTTGTTCCTTTCTCAACCTTGAACAGGCAGTTCTTATTTTCTTCTCTTAATTTCTTCAAAGCCATCTTCTCCTTTTCAACGTCTCCTTCCTATTAGTTAATGAATATGCTTAATATGTTTAACTTACAAAAAAGGTTAAAAACAAAACTCCAGATCCTGTATCACCCATTTCCCCATCCTGAGATTCTACTCTCTTTTTCCCCATTGAAGCTTTTTGAAAGCATCACTTACATTTTCTCTGTTACCACTTTCAATTTAATTATCAAATTGATTGTAACTTGATTTTCTTTCCATTTTTTGTCCTGTAACTGAAGGATAACAATAGCCTCCACATTTTCAGACCAGATAATAATTTTCTGTTTTTCCTGAAAGATCCTTATTGAACCCCTGTAAATACTGTTATGCTCCAGAACTCCACTTAAGGCCCAAGTCAACAACTTTTTCTCTTTTCCCTCTTTAAAATAGGCCTTAGAATGTCAACTTCCTTTCCTCAAATCCTGGCAGCTGCCACTATTCATTCTATCCATTGAGATTTTCCACTTTCCCTGGCATCTGCTCTCCTTTATGCCCAAAGACAGTCATCTGGCTTCATTTATGTTGTTTTTGTTTTTACTGTTTGCCATGTATTCTCACTCAGGGTTTTACTGATGGTATCTGGAGGAATGTCTGCAACACTGAGCACACTGTCCACTCATTTACTGTTCCCAAATATCTAATCTGTATCCACCCAAGCACAAATATCAATTCTCAGGAAATTTCAGAACACTTGCTTTCCCCTCCAAATGATTAGATCTTTTTATAAGTGTCTAGTACCCTGTCTGCTCTTTTGCAGTAGATCATAGTTTGTAATTACATATTCATGTCTCAACTCCTTCACAAATCATGATAATAATGACCATGTTTATTCTAATAAGTTGTGATCCTTGGTTCTCTGCACAGGGCCTGTATACATATTAGTTGCTCAGTAAATATGGTATGAATTAGTGAAGTAGAACCTTGTCAGATCTACAGCTCATGCCTTTATCTTAACCTCCCATAGTTATTTTCTACAACTGCATCCCGTACCTTTCTTTTAACTTCCAAGATCAAATATCCATCCTCTGACCTAGACATTTCTACATGAATATAACATCTCCATCTTTATATATCTTTTAAAAAAAGATTAAATAAATAACAAACAAAAGTAAAACCTTCTAAGTTGATTTTATATCTTACCCCTGCACATGCCTATTTTTTTTCACCTATACCTCAGTTCATGGCAAAACCTAGCTTACATATAACAACTTGGAAGTGTGCCTTAACATCTAACCACTCATCAAATGGTGTTCATACCCCTGTCTGTACAGCATAGACTCTGCCCTCCCCATCTCTTACTAAGCCTCTTTATTGTTGAATCTTTCTCATCATATCTCTCTCTAATCCATCCTCTATATGAGTGCCACAGTTATCTTTTTAAAGCAAAACTTTGATCATTGAATTTTTCAGCTCTTTAATGAATTCTTCAAGCAGCTCAGCTAATATGCTCCAAGTACATAGCTTTCTCATATATTTGTTTACATAATGAATAATGAGGAAAATATTTGTGTTATTTACTATGCTCTTAATTTTATGTGCCTTGTTATACCTCCATTTTAAAAGTGAAGAAATACAGGATTGGTCAAGTAAGGTTACTTGCTCAGGATCACACATCAATAAACGGTGCATCCAAGATGGCATAGATCTGAAGTCCATGCACATAGATCTAAAGGTCTTCCTTTAGCCATTACAAACATCCCAAATGTCTATGCCTCTATGACACTAGATGTGTTTATCCCTCTTGCTAAAATGTCCCTCCTTCCTTCCTTAACTGATGAACTCTTATTTACTCCGTCAAGGTCCATCTGAGTTTACTTAACCTTGAAACTTCCCAAACATCTAATTGCCATTCGCATTATGTTTCTACAGTATTGGGCACAAATTCCTTTTTTGTAGCTGCATTAAATTATATTTTTATTGTAAATAATCTAACAATAGTTTGCATGATCGAAGAGTGTAATAGTTGTATCTTAGTCATCGTTTTTTTCTGCCATTACCTATTATAGCACTTAGCACATAGTTTATTTGAATTAAATTTACAAAAATTAATAAATTTAATCTCTTGAGATTGTTTCCATTTCTAAATGAGTCAGTGGTTCTACTCTATCCAAGGAAAGCATATTCTCTGGAAACACACTAGATATGAAATTACTTAAAACACAGACACAGCAATATAATATCTAAACCAACATGAAATGTGCCATTGTTTTATGATTCACTCCATGCATTTGAGAGGAAACATCACATTTCAAGTGTTTTTATTCACTTATTAGCATTTTTTAACATCTCGCCTTGTTCCAAAAGCATTTCAGATAGTTTACCAAAAGAATGCATGTACTTAAATTTTTATAAAATAAAATATAAATAGAAGTGGGAAATTAGGATGAAGGAAAATATACTGCAAATATGTCCACCATTTGGGCCAAAACATTACCTATCGCCCATAGCTAGTGGAGTTGAGCTTTAAATTCTGAGCTTCTCAGCTACCAGAGTAAATAAACCATTGGGGACAGGTTTGTGTGTGGGGGAATTATTTCTCTTTAATCAAAAAAAAATGGTAGCATAAATTTCCTCAGAGAAAATATTTTCTTACAGTGAATTCTATTTAAAACAATATCATATGGGTTTTATGTTAGGGAAAGATGGGTACCAATTCAAGTAATGTCAACATTTTCCCAATAAATGCAGTAATGAATTTCATAGTGGTGTTGAAGGCATTACATTAACATACAACTCAGTGAAGGCAATTCTTCAAGGAGCTAAACTAATATGGTCCAATTATATAGCTTTCTCATGGCCCAGTTTAATCCAAGGAAAGACTTCAGAGTACTTAGAGAAGTGGATGGACTGTATAACCTTCAAACAATCTTCTGTAAGTATCACTTTTTTTCTCAGTCTGGAAGGTGAGCAGTTAATGATTGCATTATCTGACCAGGGAGCATGTTGCTAGTAGCCGCTTTGACTGTAAAAAGCAACATGGTATGTAGGAAAAGCATAGACTTGCTGCTTTGAGGACCTGAGGTGTTCTCCAAAGTCTGTTATATTAAAGGTTATGTTTATGAAAGCTCCATTTCCTTAGTCAAAGGCACAATCTCTGAGATTCCAACTCTGAAGCCATGTGATTTTTATTTTTATTTGTATGCCAAATCACTTCATTAATAAGTGTATATTTTAGCTAGAGCATTTGCTCAAGTTATTAACACATTACGTTTTCTAATACTCCAGGGAAGCCAAGATTGGTTTGCCACCATGGTGTAATAGACATTTTGATTTCTATAATCAGGAATTTTCCAAACTTGAAATTTTAAATTTACGTTCAGCCATGCTAATAAAGCAAACTCAGAATATTCTGAACCCTATAAAACATTTCTTAAAAAGTAGACAGTTTAATTAGTGAGGGTTATATTTCTTCATTCCACTTCAGTAACAGCATCAACAGATTCTACAGCAGCATAATTTACTCTTTTTTCCCTAGATAATGAATAAAAATCCATCATTTACTGATTTTGTGTGTAAACATGTTTTCCCCCTTCCCACTTACATGAGTCTCAATCACAAGTAAACAACTCCCACAAACATGTGGAGGTTCCCCAAGCACTATTTTTAGTTTATTGTGTTTTAGTATATTATTTCTCTTTCTTTTTTTACCATTTTATATTATCATTTTATTATTATAGATAGTTAAGTTGAGGATTTTGAGAATAGTTACATAATAGAATTATAGAACACCCTATTGGATTCTGTTTCTCTTAATTTAATAAATACTTATTGTAGTCCAAAAAATTCATTGTTCATATATTATCCTAGTAATCATTATATTATCCTAGTATATTATCATAGTAATCACTATCATAGTAATCATTCTAGAACATGTCACTCATTTGTCATGTAACAAACACATTCTGAGCCTGCTCTGTGAGAGGAACTATGCTAGGAACTCTGCATTGAGCAGTCTGTGGCTTCAAGGAGTTTACAATCAAATGGAAGAAAATAAGTGAAAAAAAGATATATGTGCCATTGTAGAGCTAAGCACTAGGATGCTTAGGATGCTGTTGGAAGCACATGAAAGAAGAACTCATTGCAATAGGAAGTCATGTCTCAATAGCTCAGTAGGCTGAGTTGGTGTGAAATGGACCAGATCACCAGTGTGAGTTGATTACCAGTTCCTGACTCAAGGGTAGTATCATTCACAGACTAGGGAACTGAGGAAGATATACAGATTTAGGTTGGGAGGGAAAGTTCCCTGAGTTCATTTTCAGATATTTTATGTTATAATTACCTGTGGGATATGTAGATGGAGAAGTCTAGTGAAACATAATGGGTAAGAATTCTAGTGAGAGATACTGTATCTTATCAGCCATCTCTGTATTGGTACTAAAAGCCATGAGATCACTTAAAATCAATAAGAAGTAGCAGTGCAGACTTGCCTTCATGTCCCATTCTCTCTCTGTTTGGCTTCATTCTTTACACTGAACATTGTTTTTATCAGAGCTTGCCTAGTTCTCAAAAGAAAAACGGAGTGTAAACCCTCAGGTTTACACTAAATAAAGTAAAATTAGTCTGGAGGGGTCGAATCATGTGGTATTCATCCTACTGATGGACTGGCTTGATCAGAGGTTTGCACGATATTCATAGAGGACTTTAAACATAATATGTATTACCTTGGTTCTTTTTAATAGAAGTTGGTAATGAATAGGGCAAGGTAATAACTCCTAGTGATGGCCTGTAGTACATATATTCTTTAGTACAGTCACTTGCAGATCTGTCTTAGAATTGTAAGTCATCTATGAATTCAGTAGCATATTTTCTCTGTACACATGATATTAATTTTAAGTAGATGGAACAATGCTTTACTATAGATCTGTGGAAATTTCAAATGGACTAAGGGGAGTTATTTTATCCTTGAGACAAGACTTGCTATGATTCTGAGCCAGAAAGGTTACTGGTCTGTGGCTAGGAGTTGAGATCTAGCATCGTGGGAGTGCCCTGCTCTTCACGTAATGAATTGGTAAGAATAACAGGTTTGGACTAAAGGTAATAGTCATGGATGTTGCCCTGCCCTTTTGCTGGCTACTGGTTCTGAAAATAGTCAAGTTTCCAAGCTCCAAGGGATCATATTGGAGCCCAAACCATCATCTTCTCACTGGGAGCCTGCTTCTGAAGTTTATGTTTATATTTGGAAATTGAAGCCACGTTTGGTACAATGAAGAAAAAATAAGATGAAATTTTGTCCTTTGTAGCTAAGTCAATAAAAGTTACAAACATATACTAGAATGACTTTTAACACTGCTTCCAACACAGTGTTGGGATGAAATAAAAACCACCAACATACAGATATAGGGCTCATATTTGGCTGGTACATACTGGCATAACCCTTCTGAGTACTTACAGCCAATGGCCATTCAGATCGGCCAGAGTGTCTGATGTGTTAGTGTCTGTGCCCTAGAGTTTGTTAAATAATTTTCATATAATCTTTTACATACAATTGAAGGGTATCCAAGTGTGGGGGCAGAAAGGGTGTTGGTAAGAGTTAGTACAGAGTTTCTTTCTGTGTTAGACTCCTCTTGCTACTGGCTCTGAAAATAGTCATGTTTCCAAGTTCCAAGGGATCGTATTGGAGCCCAAACCATCATCTTCTCAAGTGGGAGCCTGCCTCTGAAGCATTTGCATTTTTATGTTTCTTAGTCTAAATATCTAACCCTATACCATAATTCCTGACCCAATTGACATATCCCTTTTCCACAAAACCTTCCTTGAACAATGTTTATGTCTTCTTCCACACAATGTCTATGTCTTTTTCCAAGTACGTTATCTACACATCTTGTACACCAGTCATTATCTAGCTTGCAAGAGTTAAAACCATCACTACTCTCCAGTAAGAAAGTATGTTTTTCAATGTGGTTTGAATGTACATTCATTCATTTGATTCTCACAACTTCAATATGGCTTTGGTATAATTATCTCCCTTTTTTTCAAACTAGAAGCTGGAGCAGGGAGAGGTTAAGGAACATTCCCAAGGTCCAATTTCTCTATAAATCCAGTTTGGCATTGTTTTAAATGGTGTTTAGGTATAATTGAAATAATAATAATAGAAACACTGTATGTTAAATACTTTATGGGTTAAAGATTCCTTTTAGAAGATTGACCTAGTAATATAAACTTCAATTGGAATATTTTACGAAAAAGTACTTCCAGGCTTCAAACAGCTTTCTCAGAAAGACATGTAACATGGTGTTTAAAACAGAGGTTCAGAAGTTCACAACATGTGAGTTTGTGTGCTTTTTCAGCCACATAGTAGGCAGGGGACCTGGTCATATCAAGAAACCTCTTTAGCGTCCATTTCTGAATTTGTAACATGGTGTTAATAATAGAACTTATGTCCTACCCAGTAGTGAGGTTTGTCACAAATGCCACCCTCAGGCTTAACACTCAACCTGACACATCCTGGTGATCAAGAGGTGCTGGTTATCATCTTATAATTTACACTCTTGAAGACTACCCTCCATTTGAGCATGGGAAATACATGTGTCATTACCAAAGAAAAGCTGTTTCATAGCTTTGACACATGGTAGTCCCTCACCCCTTTTCCTTTCATACTTCAGCTGAGTTTGGGAGAATGCCTCATGAGCAAGGAAAAGAGGAGAGGGAGAAAGCAGATGCCAGTGAAAGACAGGCCATCCGGGCCAGTTTTCAGATCCTCCTGGGCTTTCAGAGGCCCTTTCTTATCTTATTTTACTTGAACACATATTGAGAGCTCTTAATTCAAAACAACTGGTACTCAAGACTTTTCTAGGCCAACAGATCCTCTAAATCATTTGATTTACACTATACACTATTTTGGATAATTCATTGCTGGTTCAGTTTTGTTTGCATTTAGATAACTTAAGTACATTTCCATTAGATAGAAATGCAGGTAAATACTATTTACATTTTCAAGTTTCATTAATTCAGCTACATATTTTGTGCCTACTTTGTGGAAAGCATCATGCAAAGTGCTGAGGTTGTAATGGTGAAGAAGGCAGGTGCATTGTACTTTGATTCTAATGGGAAAGAATAATGCCAATCAAATAATAACACAACTAAGGAAAGGATTTACACGTTTTGAAAAATGCTATGATTCAAGGAACTGGGTGCTATGGAAGAGTGTATATGGAGTGCAAGGTCTATGTTAAGTAGCGCAGTTAGCAGAGAACTTTCTGAGGAAATGACACGCAAACCAACCAAGGTAGGAGAGGGGATCTTGAGCACACAAAAAAGGGAAGGCATTCCAGGCTGAGAAAGTAGCATGGCCAAAGGCACCAGACAAGGGAACATTCTGGAAACTGGGGTTAATGCAGTAAGACTGACATATAATGAACACAGAATGGAAGCCATGGTAAGAAGTGTTGCTTTTATTTTAACTTCTGTGAGAGGTATTTAGGAGGTTTAAGCAGAGGACTGTTATGATCCAATTTATATCTTAAAAAACTCCTGTGGCAATAGTGTGTCTAATGAATGGAGAAGGGCAAGCGCATCTGGGAAAGCACAAAGGAATATTGTTTGGTCCAGGCAGGAGGTAACTGTAGCCCAGATGAGAATAGGTTAGAACTGAACTGGGGATCATAAGGGAAAACAGGTTGTGGATGTGGTAGACAAAAATCCAAAAGTTTGTATTTCCTCTTCCTCCTATGATTTTAGTATTTATTACACTGTCCTCTGTATGTGGTTACAATTTCCCACCATTTGAGTAAAGCATTTCTGTATGATTTTGACATGAAGGGGGGAAATCCTGTTGTCCACTTAAAGAAATTAAATTCCCTTACTCAGATTTTAAGATCATTCACTGTAGATGATCATTGCTCTTGTTAAAATACTTCTACATTTCATTTATTCATTTACTCACCCATCCATCAACTACCTGAGTGACCTTTAAGAGTCAAAAATATTGTCTGATTTGTTATAGTTGTAGTTTTCATTGTTTGTTTTCCATGTAAACAAAAAAGTTATCTAAGAAAATGGCACCATTGATTTTACATTCTGGGGTTTTATCACCCTCACTGTTTTAAGACTTAATAAACTCATCTTATTTATTTCCCTAAATTCCTTCTTTCTAATGAACAATGATGTTTAGATAGTTTTCTTCAGAATTTTAACTGGAGTTTAGGAAATGTTAAGTAGCAGACTCATCCCATATTCTGTTAATTCTTGTATTTTCCAATAGAAAAAAGAAAAAGCCTCTGTCATGATACAGAACAATGCTTATGCAGTGGCTGTTGCCAATTATGCCCCGAATCTTTCAAAAGACCCAGTTCTCTCCACCATCTCCAAGAGTGCAGCCACGCCGGAACCCAACAAGAGGCCGGAAAACAAGCCAGCTGACGCCAAGAAAACCTTCAACAGTGTTAGCAAAATTGACAGAATGTCTAGAATAGTTTTCCCAGTTTTGTTTGGTACATTTAATTTAGTTTACTGGGCTACGTATTTAAACAGAGAACCTGTATTAGGGGTCAGTCCTTGAGTCTAGATGCAGATTATCTTCGGGATATATAGCAACATTAAACTTGGTTTGTTTTGCTATGTACAGTCGGACTAATAACTGCTAAATTTGTGCACCAACATGTACAGTATGTATATAGCGATATATAGCTTACCAGTAGACCTCTAATGGAGACACGCATTTGCTAACTTGTGGAACTGCAGGCAGAAAGCACCCCATGTCTAAAGAGCCATTGCTTTTTTAACAGATTTACCCTAGGAACTGGTGTAAAGTGGATTGCAGAGGACCTGATTTATTTACTGTTCTAATAGTGCTGAGAATGGGGATCCTATACCACACTTTATGGACCCTTTTGATTTAGGTCTTAAGTAGGAGTCTCTTCTACTGTTGCCTAACTATAATGTAAGATAGCATTGTCGCTCCAAGATGAGTTCTTCTTCCCAATAACGGAACCTCATATCTGCAACATCGTTTATTTTCCTGAGTGCTCAGAATCCCTGCTAGTGTGATTGGAGGCTTAGCACGCATCAGAAGGCAAACTAGATATCTGAAATCAACTTTTTAATTACTCTGTGTATTATCTATAGTCATGCCCATAGTACAGCCTGACAAGCTCAAATAATTATGAGTCACTCCTCACAGGTTGTTAATTATGTCTAGAATTTCATAATTACTGGAATGTCATGGTCATTACATTTTTAGTATCAGCGTTTATTTGAAAGTAATAACCAAAATCCTACAGATGATTTTAATCATTGGAAACTACCTGAAATTTAAAACAAAAGACATTAAATATGTCTTACTCTTCCCAGGTATGTGTCATATTGAAATTGATCAGCTAAATTTTCTTGGTGCTGGAGACTGGAAAAAGCATCCAGTTTGACTTCTGTGGAGCAACATTCATATTGGATCAGAAATTTGTGCCAGAAACTCCCACCGATGAGAATTCATAGGTGTCACAGAATATAGATGAGCACTTATAGGATTCTCTTCGTTCCTGTTTACTGCAAATTCTGCCTTAAGGCTTCTATTCATCAGGACTCAGAAGCCACTAATTACAAAGGAAAGGGCAGTTCTTTGGCACATTTTTCTGTCTTGAAAGCAGCTCTTTCAGATAAGAATTAATGTAAATCTGCTTTTGTAAATCGCAACTTTAAATTTTGCTGACTCAAATTTACCACAGCTTTGTATACCAGAGAGGTTTTGGTAAGAGTTGAACATTTTTAAACTGAAACTTTAAATCATCACAAACAGACTGTGGATTAATTAGTTCACATGCACACACACACACACACACACACAATTAGCTAAATTAGAACACACCAACCCTAGCTAAATTAGAAACCACAATTTTCAATTTTATATAATTACTAATTCTTAATGGGTAAAATTCATTTTTCTTTTAATATTTAAAAAGTACTCATTATGCCCCTGAAATATGTTAATAGAAGTTAAAGACTGTGTCTCATGCCTAGATTCAATGTTTTTGGCAAACTTAAAATCCTTTTGTCTCACATATACATTAGCAGTTATTAGTTGACTTTTACTAATAGATACACCTTTATGATGGTGTTTTTGTAGAAACATAAGTAGTCAAATAGTAGCATTTCTTGCAGTTTTGTACAGTATTTCAGTATAGTGCATAAATAGGTACATTGAAAAAATCAATAAAAGGAGTCTCTTATGGAAATAAGCAAAACCACATCAAAAATTGCTATTCCGTTGCCTCCTTTAAATTTTATTTTTTTCATTTTATTTGATTCTGTTATGTGATTCTATTATGTGCTTTGCATGATTGTATTAGTACCAAGGTCACAAATGCATCTTATTAACAGAATTTGCCACGAAGACAGCCTTGACATTAAAAACTCTCTCTAAAAAGGTAATCCATAATCCTTAAAATAAAATTGTGACATAAGCAAATAAATGTCTTCCTTTAACAACCTTCTAACAACACTTTCTTTGTGATCCAAATAATTTTAAAATGTGCACTTTATTCAGATATTGAAATGGAAGTTACTCTATTTTCTTACTTATTTAAATAAGCATAGCTTGTCTGTATAGTTTAGGAAAGTGTGCAACAGTTAAAGAAAGTACATAGTGCTTGAAGCAAGCAATAAAAATGCTTTGTATGGTATGGTATGGATTATTAGACACTGTAAAATATCATTATTTAAAAATAAGTTCTGCACTCGCCCTTATGTCTGACTATAAGCTATAAATGTATAAATATGTACTTATCAAAAATAATTGTAAATAGAAGTTTATAAAGGGACAACAAGAAAGACTTATCTGTACCTTTGGCAAAGGACTGCACCTACCCTGATGGCACCAGTTTCATTAAAATTTATAGCAGATTGAGCAGAAAGTGATTATTGTTATGCTTATTTTTAGTTTCAATTGTTAAAGTTTTATTTGAGCCTGATGACATCCTGACAGTTCAGATTTTCCAATAATGTGGAAAATAATATGGAGCAGGATTTTTCTGTTATTTCTCTAACTTCAGTATATTTTTTACGCACTTCTTAATCTTTTAAACTTTAGATAAATCAAAGGGACTCTTGGTCTTGCTGGAGAGAGGGAGGATGCTCCATAGGAAAGGGTTTTAAATCATAGAGCTGTAGTCTTTATAATTTTTCTCTCTTCAATAAACCACTTCAAAGACACACAGAAAAGTGACATGGATTTATTAAAATAAGGCTAATTTTTCAGGAAACACATTTTTAACATATTAACGGTGGTCTCTTTGGCCCATAATAGTATGCCTGTTTTACACAGTTGTACATTGACATAAAGTGTTATGGTATGTACAAAATGTAGATAAATCCATGTATATATATATATAGATATTAATCTCATTATTGTATAGCTACTGCTCTGATTCAGCTAGTTTTATTCAACAGATACTTTTTAAACTCCTACGAGGTACCATGCCATGAAGATCGTATTAATACCACTCATTATCACACCCACAGAATTTAGTTGAAAATTAAAGTGCATCTCATTACTATGAAACTTAACATCAAAGACTAACTCGAACATGTAAATTAATTTAGCACTGAGAGTTATTTAATAAGCTATGAGATCACTAGGATACTAAGTTGGTAGCTGTTTTGCTGTTTTCTCCTAACCATGTTCCTATTTGTTTGAATATAAAAATTGTACTAATATGACCATTTAATATTTTTTAACTTTAGTTATTTAGGTGCCTATCTTAAGGCTTAGCAGTGTTCAGGGATTTATGTTGAATTTATCTCAGGTTTGGATAAGTGACCCCTTAAGCCACATTTCAATTTCTTTTTCTTGAATAGTTCATAGTTTATTTTAAAAGAATGCAGAAGCCATTACTGTTCTCAGTTTTCTTTGATATATATATCATTTGTTTATGATGTAGCTCTATTTATATTACAGGTTGAGGGAACTGAACTCTTATATCATAGAGTATAGAGGGACCCCAAAACTCTATGGATTCTGCCATAACTGTATTTTGGACCTGCCTGTCATCATTCCGATGGAGGGACAGAGATGTAGTACAAGTTGCCTTCAGCAAAGGCCTGGTTCTTCAGCATCTATTAAGAAATTTTTTTCATGTGCTTCTCCAAAAAATAATTTCCCCTTTAATTAAGATCTCATAGGCATCTTGGGCTTCCCTTTTATTAATCCAAAGTATAGAGAAGCATACATAAACTGAAGAGAGTTATGGTAATTTAACATCTGCATTTTGGGGAACCAGGGAGACCATATCAAAATCACTCATAACAGTGTAATCAAGACAAGTTATGACATGTTTTCTATTGAATTCCCACTTTAAAAATGAAATTCTATAGTATCTGTAATTGTGTGCTAACATTTATATAAAAGATACCAATATTTTCCATTAGTATTTAAGCACTTTTAATCAAATTCAAAAAAAAAATTCAGAACCTCAAAAACAGGAAAAGAAACGTAAAAGAAAAGAAAAACACCTACTGGAAAAATAATGCTTGTTGTTAACTAAAACTAGTGCAGCATTTTCCCTTTTTAACTCCTAAGAAAAGGGTGAAATATATACAAACATATTTAACAGTCATGGTTCTATCAAGGTAAGCATTATGATGAAAATACTAAAATAGATGAAGTTCATGTGAAGACATTTGGGAAAGGTAATAATAAATTATTCAAAAACTATTTCTTATAAGAATTTTGTATCATCGTGTTTTCCTTGAAATTTTTTAATTAACCAACATATTTAGACCACTGTTTTCAACCTTATTTGGTTTAGATATTCTGTTTTTGTCTGTTTATATGAAGAACGTTTTCTTATGTTTGTGATTATATACCCTACTTCAAACTACTCTCTCTATTGTAGCTATACATCACATCAGTTAATATTGCCAGCAGGAAAGATCAGCTAACAGGCTTATGTTTCATTTATAGTAATATTCCCAATGAACCTTTAATAAGGTTTTAGGTTTGATTAGAAGTGTGTGTTTGTGTGTGTGTATTTCCCAGGTATGAAAGAACATTTTGAGAAAATCAGACAAATTTTTGAGCTCTAAACTATTTTATTAATGGTCTAATCCCAAATATAGCTCTTAAAAAACTAGCATTTAACTTAGTCAATAGAACAGTTTTTGTGAAAGATCCATAACAAACTTTTATTAATTGGAATTCAGTATTGAACCATACTTATAGTTAGAAGTATTCTGCTTTAAAGATGTAAACATTTCTCTGATGTATTTCTACTTGGCTCTCTTAAGCCATTAAATTCAAAATTATATCACAGTTCTGCTTGTAAAGTAGGATAGAAAAATCTTTGAATTCCAAATTTCTCAATGGAAATTTGTGAAAGCCTCCATTAAATTAAATATCTCGTTGATCATATGAAGTACAAAGTCAGCTATATTCATTTCTGGCTAGTTTCATACCTTTTAATTGAAATGGTTCTGAATATATTCATATAGGGAGCTCATCACATGTTGGCCAGTTTCCTAAGCCCTTCACAGTCCTCACAACAACTAAATCACTGTGTGATTCCTGAAGTTCTGAAAGTTTAGAATTTCTATATAGTACACCAACACAGTAGTCTAACACATATTTTAAGCCAAAAACACCCCCAAAACTCTATTTTTCATTGCTTTAATTCAAATTTATATTCATACCTTTTTGGGAGCAAAAGTCCATTAAGGCCACTGTCTGCTTTTCTATATGAAAAAAACAAGCAAACAAGCAACACTAATCTGTACGGCAACCAAGAATCCATTTTTGTGAAACTAGCTATTCACTGAAATTGGTTATAACATAGTTTCTAAGAATACATTGCATTTTTCTTTTTTGATCTATAGATAATGTATTAAAAAATGCTTGAAGTTGATTAAGCATTCAAAGGTAATACACACTCTTGCTCTCTTGTTTTCTCATATCTTTTTTAATTTTGACAGTTTGTTAGGAGCTGGAGAGACTTTGTTTTCATTTGGATATTGTTGTTTTCATGACATTTAAACCCATTGGACTTCAAGGATTATGATGTATTGATTTAATCAGTTTGTTGTAAATTACTCTTTATAGAAGCTTACCCTGAGCCCAAATAAATACCAGTGTTGGGACTGTAAGTGTTGAATTAGCTTAGCTGGTGTGAAAATTTCAGTTTATCATGCTTTGTTTTTAAGACTTACTTTACCATAACAAGCTGCCAAATGCAATCTTATATTAGTGGATAAATATCAGTACCTCCAACAAAATTTATTTGTGAAAACAAACAGTATTAGGAATGCAAAACAAAGGAGTTAGACACAGAATTACTTTAGGGATATGGCTTACAGATTTGTTCCCAGTTACTTATTTTTAAAATATTCAACATAGGAGTTGAAGCATTTGGCTGCGCTTTAAACGTGACAGTTTTCCCTAATTAAACTTTGCCATCCATGGATAAATCTTTGATTGCTTGTTGATCATGGGTACCTGCTTCATAATTCATTTCAAGTTTGCTAGTTTCTCATTTTTTCAAGGTTCTTCTAAACAGATACAAATCCAGGTTTTGGTGTGCTCCAAAGCGAGGAATATAACCTTTCCTGAAGTATTCCCTTTACAGGTGACATGCATGGAAACTTAAAAAAAGCTTCATATTTGTAGCTGAATTTGAAAAGAAAAAAAAACAAAAAGGAATGAAATCATTTCCCCTTGCTACACATTAGTAGTAAAATTACATGCATAGAGAATGCATGGCAAAATCCCAACACTGAACTCTGGATATTCACATTAAGTGAAATTTGAAATTTTCTGAGTGACAGTATGCTTGTATGGTAGGTTTTCTGGTTTGAGAAAATCATTTGGGATCTAATAATTGTAATTTGTGACCTTGTTGTAATTGAGAAAAGTCACTATTTTTCATGTATGTAAGATAATTTGAACTTTACTGAATTTGTCATTATGCTTGCTGTTTAAAAAATGTTCCTTATTAATCACATGCAAGTTAATGCTAAACATTATTTTTTGTACTTATTAAAATTAATTTAAATATATTTGGTCTTAAAATTGTGGGCTTTTTTTTAATTCATTACATGTTGGCTTGCAAGAATTAAGTTTATTGTAAATGTGACTTTATATGTTGGGACATAACAGTGGTATTTTGTAATAGTGATTTTAGATATTGTTAGTTTCTTAAACTTCTTTTTATGATAAAAAGTTATAGGGTTTTAGGAAAAGTGTAAACCTGCCCTGAAATTTGAGGGGCAGGGTTCATGAATTGCTGATGTAGATATAAGAAAGCGGTGCTATGGAAAATATAAGTTCACTGAGAAAATTGGCTTATCTTCTATCATAAAAAAATAACAAAATAAATGAGATTTCTTTTCTTTAGATAGACTCAAGTTCATCATTCTATTTATAAACAAGAAATCTTACAAGTTTTTGTTGGATCTGTTTTCCTAATTTAATGCAATATTATTGAAATGAGCTCCTTTTTTGATTATTGCTATTACTGCTAATATAACTAAAATTAAATACTTTTAAATGTCAAGAAGATATAATAACAGCAATTCTTATCAATGTGGTAAGTTCTTGTACAATATTTCACAGTAGCCACGCTTTAAAATCACCTGGGGAGTTTTATAAAAACATTGATCCTTACCTAGACCAAGTAAATCCAAATTTTGAGAGAAGAACAGTTATGAGAAATATTTAACTGCACCTCACCAAGTAATTCTACTCTACAGCTATGTGGATATATAGTTTTCATTTTATAAACCTATTCATGGGCCCTTTTTAATCTCTGTTTCTTTTGTGGAGGAGACTCCTGTACTTGTCTATAGCTAATAATTTAGCCTGTATTTATAAGGAATAAATTAATCATAAAATTAAATGAATAAGTTGTTCACAAAATATAGTGAACTTAAATGACAGTGTCGAGTCTATGTAGCAAAGTAGTCATTCCTGAAATTTGACTATATAAATTACTTACTCTTAATGTGTACCTTATAGACCTGTAGTTAATTATGAGCAATGTGAGTGTATGTACTTTATCTATCATCTATCTATCTATCTCTATCTATCTATCTATCTATGAATATATAATTGTCATTTTCAGCCTATGCTTTTTAATCAAATATTTTAAAAACTGTTTGCTTTTGCTACTGTTTCCTGGGGGAAAGTGTGCTCAATTTAAATAATGAGGTTAGTATTCACAGCTCCAAATTTACATCTTAGTAAAATTATAGCCAGCAAAATGCTACCATGCTGGCATGCAGCTAGTTTCCCCATTATCAATTTATAGTCCAGGCTTTGTCAAATTCATGTAAATGAAGACATGCTATAAATGGAAGCATTTATGTCACCTTTGTTCTGAAGGCTTCAGAAAGGGAGGAACCGAGGTTTCAAAGGGCTTTCTCTGGAGTTAGAAGTTATTCCTCACCTTTAAAATGTGAAGCGAAGGAAACTGCTTAGAAGGCAGTAAGATTCAAGTAATAGTAGTCTGTTAAGACTGTTGCACTGCCAAATAGAAAAAGGTTTATATTCTCTGAACTGTGGTCAATATTAATTAACGTTTGGAGGTTTCAGATACAGACAGAACTTCAAAAATGGAAAACCAGATGCAAGTAGAACTAAAACCCTCAATTGCCTCTTGAGAAAATGTTGAATTACAACCAATGTTTTTTGGTTTAAGAAATCAGGGAAATGGGCTTTTTAAAACTTTTAAACTGTCTCTAATAAACATTTTGGAGCTTAATTATTTGTGGTTCATCTGCCTGGAAAATAAGGAACACCTTATTTCATTAATGGCTTGAAATTTTATAAAATTTCTAACAGGAATTAAAGAAAAATAACCTTATAGAGAATTTCTAAATCATGTCTTAAGATGTAGAACAATAAAAAGCTATAAACTAATAATTGAAGCATGTCAGTTTGAGTTACCTTGCACTCGTTTGAAAGTTAGCTTTACTTACAAACTAAAATGCACATACACATGAAATGCCAGGTAAGTGGAAAAATGAAAGTTTCTTTATTAAAAAGTCATTATGCCTGAAAACTGGACAGCTACATGTAAGAGAATGAAACTGGATTATTGTCTAACCCCATACACAAAAGTAAACTTGAAATGGATCAAAGACCTGAATGTAAGTCATGAAACCATAAAACTCACAGAAGAAAACACAGGCAAAAATCTCTTGAATATGAACATGAGCAACTTTTTCTTGGAAACAAAAGCAAAACTGAACAAATGGAACTACATCAAACTTAAAAGCTCCTGTACAGCAAAGGACACCATTAGCAGAACAAAAAGGCATCCTACAGTATGGGAGAATATGTTCATAAATGGCATATCTGATAAGGGTTAACATCTAAAATATATAAAGAGCTCACATGCCTCAACACCCAAAAAGCTAATAACCCTATTAAAAAATGGGCAGAGGATCTGAACAGACACTTCTCCAAAGAAGAAATTCAGATGGCCAACAGGCACATGAAAAGATGCTCCACATCACTAATTATTAGGGAAATGCAAATTAAAACCACAATGAGATATCACTTCACACCAGTAAGGATGGCCACCATCCAAAATACTAAGAACAATAAATCCTGGTGAGAATGTGAATTAGTTCAAACATTGTGGAAAGCAATATGGAGGTTCCTCAAATAGAAATAGAAATAGCATTTTACCCAGTAATTCCACTCCTAGGAATTTACCTGAATAAAACAAAATCCCTGATTCAAAAAGATATATGCACCCCTATGTTTACTGCAGCATTATTTACAGTAGCAAAGATATGGAAGCAACCTAAGTGTCTATCAGTAGATGAATGGATAAAGAAGAAGTGGTACATATACATAATGGGATACTATGCAGCCATAAGAAAAAAAAATCCTACCATTTGCAACAACATGGATGGAGCTAGAGAGTATTATGCTCAGTGAAATAAGCCAGGCAGAGAAAGACAAGTACCACATGATTTCACTTATTTGTGGAGTATAACAACAAAGCAAAACTAAGGAACAAAACAGCAGCAGACTCACAGAATCCAGGAGGGACTAGAGGTTACCAAAGGGAAAGGGAGGTAGAAGGGGATTTAGTGGCATTATGATTAGCACACATAATATAGGGGGGTCACAGGGAAGACAGTACAGCATGGAGAAGACAAGTAGTGACTCTCTATAGCATCTTATTATGCTGATAAGACAGTGACTGCAATGGGGCTGAGGTGTAACTGACAATATGGGTGAATGTTGAAACCACAATGTTGCTCATGTGAAACCTTCATAAGATTGGATATTAATGATGCCTTAACCAAAAATAAAGTTAACATTCAGTTTAAAAAAATCATGCCTGTTCTTCAGCTAGCTTACAGGAAGATTTTACAATGGGTGTGTTGGGTGTGTACGGGGGTCACCCCAAAGCTTATCTCAGAAACCAGTCCTTTCCAGACAACTGAATCACTACCTGAGAGAATAATACTTACAGTTATCCAAGTTTATTTTTTTATACTTTATCTCATACTGATCATTACATTCCTCTTTTGATATTCTGGTACCCTATCCAGTAATTATACTGAAATTTTTAACTCCTTTAGGTAACTTTAGGTCATGCTGAAGTTAAGGTAGAGTATTTTACTGAAAGTCAAATCTATCTTAGCCAGGAGTCCTTTGACTAAGAGCAAAAGCAACTTCAGGCTAGTGCGAGCAAAAAAGGCCCTCAGGGAGAAGATATAAAAGGCCTCATAGCACTAAAGCCCTGAACTCAGGGAAATGCGACTGGGTTATGGGCTTTACTAGAAAGACGTACTGCCTATGTAGCACAGTTCAAATTTTTGAGTAAAACAATCTGAGAGGAGCAGTTTAATCCAGTCAGCTGTGTTATCTAGAGTAGAAAAGATCAGCAGAGCTTCTGGGCCGCCCCTTTGCAGGGGGAGGTACAATACCCACTAAAGAGGGGCAAAGTTCAGCATGTACCTCAAAACAGGCTATTACACTCAAGACTTTTTTACTTCGGAAAATTCCAAAAATGAAAATAGTATTTAAAAATATCTTAAAAAGAGGAAAATAAAAAGACTATCATTCTCAATGCTCATATAAATTGTATTTTCCAACTGATACAAATTGCATACTTAAGGATAATATAATTTATAGTTGAACTGTTAATATTTATGCATCTGCATAATGTATATAACCCAGAAATACAACTAATTAACATGTAGGAGAGCAAAAAACATATGTATTTCATAAATTTTGTTATATCCATCAATTATCAAAATTACTCATGCTGAGTTTACATTGGGATGACAGGCCATTAATGTTACCACATTCACAGTTGTCCCAACTAGTACAGTCCCTTAAGAAGTTGGAGGTGATTGGTGGCTCAGGTAAGTGGGTCATGGTTGACATTTGGGGTCCTTCTAGAGGATAATTTTATTTTATTACCAAAGGAATTTATTTGAAATTATATTCTGATAGAAAAAAATGCCTCTATTAGACAAGTGAACACTAATTATGTTTTCATCACAGATGTAGGAGAGAAATATTCTTTAGGTACCCTTTTTTCCAATTTTTTTATGGTGGTAAATACACATAATATAAAATTTACTACCTTAACCATGTTTAAATACACAGTTCAGTGGTGTTAGTGCATTCATACTGTTGTGCGACCATCACTACCATCTATCTCCAGACCTATTTTTATCTTGCAAAATTGAGCATCTGTGCCATTGAACAGTAACTCTCCATGCCTCCTTCCCTCCAGCCCCTGGCAAACACAGCTCTATTTTTATTTTTTTAATTTCCCTTTTTCCACTGCTCCCTAACCTCTGGTAACTCTCATTCTACTCTCCATTACTATGAGTTTAGTTTTTTTTTAATCCAAAGTCGGTTTTTAAATTTAAATCAGCTTTTTAAATTTTATTATTCTTATCTACATATATAAGAGAGCAAAGTTTTCAAGTCACTTTTGCTCTAAATGATTCAGAAAGGGAGGAATTGTGGTTTCAAAGGGCTTTCTCTGGAGTTAGAAGTTTTGTCTTCTATGTTTCTTATCCTGAAGGATCTAAGAGTGGAAAGAGAATAAGGCTCAATGTTAAATGAAAATTATGGCAAGGAATATTCTAGGACAATTACAATCAGTTTCAAACTGCAGAAATAAGACTAAGACAAGAGGGTTAAGAGATGAGCAGAACTGGAATGGAATTGGAACACATGTAAATGAAGGACACAGAGTCAGTTAATGGACAAGTAATTTAATGCATTGGCCTCAGATTCTTCATCTGTGTAACAGGACTAATGTATAGCTTTCTTATGAAGATAAATAGGATAATAAATCTAACATGCTTAAAAAGATGTCCGTTAGGGAATGCTTTTTTGCTATTTGTATTATCTTTATTATTCTTACATTATTGTTGTGGTGGTTGTTTTTCAAGAACTTAAAGTCTAAGAGTTTACCCCACATGCGCACTAACAAGTTAGCTAGCCACAGTTTTTGAGTACTGGCAGAGTCCCTAATGATGACCAAGAATGAACTAGAATGTCTTTCTTGTCTTTATTGTCAATTATGCTCATAATACAAGCTGGGTAACACTAACATTAGGTAAAATAGTTAAGATGAAATAAAGTTATGAGAAGAGAATACAATTTTATTTTAGAGAATAGCAGAGACAGTGATGAGATAATTAGAATTTGAGTAAAAAGAAGTAGTAAACAAGACTTGAAGACTCAGTCTTCCTGTTTTCAAGAACTAGGATTTGCCATTTACCCTAAATATTAAACTATACAGCTAAATATACATTTGGTATATTTCTGCTTCTTTAATCAATGATAATTACTTATGGTACTTTTTATACCATATAAAAAATTTTTATACAGGAATAGTTATCATGTCTGACATATTTAACATAAGCTTCATTTGATTAGCACATTTCAAGCTAATGCAGTACTAATTTCTGAAAGAATGGTTTTATAATTTTGCTTTATACTCAGAAGAATGAATTTCTGTTTATACAGGATGTCACTGTTAATGACTTGTTAAGCATATATCTCTATTAAGCATATATCATAATTTTTATAATATTGAATCTGTGAGTACTCTAAATTTGGTGGAGCTATATTTAAAATTTAATAACAATATAACTTAAACACTAGGTAATTTATAATTTATTATTTGAGCTGGACAAAGCGTAGACAAATTTTTATAACACTTTCTAAACGTAGGCAAAATGAGGCTCTACATCAATTCTTATCTACTCTTCTTAACTATCCCACAAATAGGTATCTCATAGAAGGGGAGAAATCTGGTTGCCTTCCCAGACTATTTATGTATGAAGCTAATACTGTTCCCATACTTCTCCTACTGACCTGGACTGTGCATGAAGCTTCAAGTCACGTTTGTGTAAAGTTTGTGCTTGACTGCATGTTGTTTGTCATTGAGCTCCTTTGTTGGCGACACTTACTCAGTATTTGTTTTCCCTATTAGTCTGTCATCTTCTTTTTTTTCCTAATTATTATTTTTTATTTTGGTATCATTAATGTACAATTACATGAGCAACATTATGGTTATTAGACTCCCCCTATTATCAAGTCCCCACCACATACCCCTTTACAGTCACTGTCCATCAGCATAGTAAGATGCTATAGAATCACTACTTGTCTTCTCAGTGCTATACTGCCTTCCCTGTGCCCCCCCTCTACAATATGTGTGCTAATCATAATGCCTCTTTTTCCCCCTTATCCCTCCCTTCCCACCCATCCTCCAATGGAAGGGATTATACCCCTTTTTTCCCCAAAACTTTTCATTGAAATTCAGTGAGATTCTTTGAATCTGTGGATTGCTTCTTTTATCAGTTCTGGAAAATTCTCAGTCCTCATCTTTTTAAATAACATTCTTTCTCCTCTATTCTCTCTCCCATCTCTTTCTGTAATGCCTATTAGATATATGTCAGATGTTCTCATTCTATCCTCCATGTTCCCTACTCTCTTGTTTGTTTCTCCGTGTCTTTAACTCAGTGCTGCATTCTGGATAATTTGTTTTGAGCAAAGGCTTAAATAACTTGTCTAACACTACATTTTGAATATTTTGAATTTCAAATTCCATTGTCTTTCCATTAAATGACACAATGATTCTATAATTCTCTTGCCTTGAAAGGAATTAGTATGAATATGAGTTACTTACATATTTAATAAGACTTCACAAAAATCATTTGTTAGACCATGGGGAACCTCCAAGCTGAAACTCCATGATCTGAGGCAGAGTACTAGGGAAAGCACCCAGGGAAACCAAGTCAAGTTTCCCTTAGGGTTTTGTTTGCTCAATTTTCTGCATGTGGTTTCAGTAACATAAAATGCAAGGACAAATGAATGTCACTGTTTCAAAATTATGTTCTGGTAATTGTTTTTCCTATGCTCTATTGCAGACTTTAGTTGCATATACTAACTGCTCAATAAATGTTAACAGACTTCTTGATAGAATAAGTCTCAAAAAAAAATTCTGTCAATTGATTTCAGCCAGATTTTACTTGAAAGCTCAAAAAGAAGTGACTTCATCTTAATGATACCAAAACACTTAATCTTCCTTCATTATAAGAGTTGTGTTTTTTATTATTTAATTGAATTACAAAGTACAATCATCTTCTTAAAGGGATAAGTGCCTAGAAAACATCCTCAGACTGCATATATCAGGATGCAAGTGTAGCTATCATGTTAGTATTTGTTATTAAAAAAAACAACTTTATTTGTAATTATCTACTGATGAACAAACTGAAAGTATTTCTATAAACATTGTGTCCATTTCTGAAATATAAACTATTTAAAAATTCAGTGCCTGAAGGAGATGATTTTTCAAAGCACTAAAATTTGAATGGTTAATTTTTACTTTAGGGTCCAAAGAATGAGAATTATTGCAGATAATTTTAGAAGAAAATATGCAGGTACTCATCTTGTATGAGCTGTACTCATAGTTTATAGGGCATTAAAGGTATATACTTCATAAATACAAATATAAATAATTATTTTTATAGAGTAAATGTATGGCACTATATTAATCAGACCCCAGCTGCAGGTGTTTAAGCAGGAAATAATTTATTACAGAATTTAAAAAATAGCCTACCAGATTGTTAGGAAAGCTAATAAAACAGAATATGGGATGAATTTTCAGGAAAATTTTCAGTATCTCCATTGTACGATTAAGCCAGCAAGGCTGTTATCTCTTCCATGGTTAAGAAATCACTGGTCCAAGTCTATAACACCACAGTCACAGTCAAGAAGACCTCTAATCGGGAAGCTAGTATCTGTGGCTTGGTGCAGAACCACATCAAAGACTGCTACATACAGTCTTTACCAGTTAAGTTCATGCTCTGCATCCTGCCTCTTAACATCTATGAAGTTAAAGATTGGGATGTCTGAGATTGTTTGCACAGTAAAGTCATCTGCCGTCATTACTCTGCTTGCTGGAAGAAACAGCTGGAACGACAGAAGCACAGTCTTCATATTACATCATATTCCAGATCTCACAGAACTGCATCTTATTCATCAGACATGAATCATCCAGAACCTGGGATTTATAATATTTAGCTTTCAAACATCCACAATTTAGGAAGCCACCCTATTGTTTGTTTATCGCATTCACCAGTTTGCTTATTTGGTCTCTTTTTCCATAAGTACTTTTCTTCCCATATTTAAACTTACAAGAAAGCATAATAGAAATAACAATAGTTCACATCAAACATAATGAAACCATCACTGAACAGCAGAAATACATTCTACATTCAACAACTCTCCAAAAGGAAAAAAACATAAATTCAAGCTGTCATTCAATCTTTCTTTTAGAGGTGTTCAGTCCTTTATTAGTAGAGTCACAGTTCTGCATTGACATCCCGTAATCATATAAAGCCTGTCTCCATAACCGTAGGCTATGTGAAATATGGACAAAAAGAAGAAAGAAAAAAAAGAAAAAATATATAATATATTCATACATACATGTAACAGGGCAAGAGAGAAAGCATGAGTACCTACCTCCATCTATTGTTTTCCAATTGATGATGAAGCTATGCTTCATAACTCTAACTCTCCTCCTCCTCTGACCACTCCATGTTTATTGTGTTCTCAGCTACATTGGAAGCATTGTCGACCTGTACCCCACACTTACACAGGCCCCAGTTGGAGGGCCCAAACAATTGCAAGTAACATTTTTTTCCCCTCAAGGGAATCATGTGCTTCAGGACTACAATTCTTATGTGGAAACCAGGTGTTTTCCTACGTAAAAGATGGTGAACTGTACTTTAGAGACCTTCAAGTATTTAAGGAAACTTTCCTAGCAGATCATTTAGACCTCAGACTAAAGAGTTCTTTCTAAAATAAGGTTATCCTTGATTATTCAGGGGGGCTTCCTGGAGAGATAACTGACTCATTATTTATGTGCATCCTCAGAGCAGTTTATCTCTATAACAAGAGTCATCCAAGTAGAAAAAGTGGTAAGAAATTTGTTTCCTGACTTTATCTGAAATGATTAATGATAGCACCTTGACCCACAAAGACCTTCAGGTCATCCTCAACTCACTGGCTGGGGCTGCTAGGGATGACAGAATAGTCCTGGACTTGTTCCTACATGTATTAATTCTGTTCTGCGTGTATTAATGCCTCAGGACAAGTGGAAAGGTTAATACAAGAACTAAGAGAAAAATGTCCTGGATTCCTAAGTTAGACCCTGAGAGTTTATGGGATTTTGTGCTGTGTGTTGGGTCTGAGAACCTGGGAGACCACAGCTGTGGTCAGTACTGCAGGTTTGCCTCGTTCACTTTCCTGGAGCAGAGCTGATAAGAGCCTTAGTTAAATGCTGTATGAGACAAATTGAACAGATATAACCCAAGCCTCTGTCAACAAGATTTATCAGAGGAATCAATACTGTGGCATTTACTCATGGAAAAATTCACCAGAAGCCAAGACAGTGTAGAAACAAGGGAGGCAGATGTTCTTGAAACAGTTCTCCAAGAGTCCACATTTCTACACTTCTTGTCAGAAAAAGCACTGGCTGCCTCTGCCCCAGATTATCTTTTCAAATATGTTTGTATAGCAAAAGCCTTGGAAGATAAAGATAATAGCAAAGTCAAGTTGTATATAGTCCTGTATGATAAAGATAATGTCTGTATCTGGGACAAAAATCAGGCAGGTTTATTGTCCATACAAAAGATTTAGTTTCCTTAACTTTGAAGTTCCTCTTGTAATGTAACCCATTAAGTGTGCAGGTGTCATCTGAATCTCTTTGTTGCTCAACAGGATTTGGGGCTTGGGAAGTGGATGCAAGCCTGATGAGATGCTGGCTATTGTTACTGCTTTGAGTAAAAACTGTCTCTTGTTTCTGACCAAGGAATTTCATGTTTTCAGCCAGTATTCAAAAAATTGTGGCTGGTTAACTTGTTAGCATGCATGTAGGGTAAACTCTACCTACAAGTTTATCCTACATGCAAGTTCTTAACAAATAACAACCACCACACAATAATAATAACAATAATGATAATATTTACAAAGAACAAAAGATCACTCCCTGCCAAATATCTTTCTAGGCAGTTAAAATATATCATATTATTTATCTTCATAACAAAATTATAAATTAAGTCCTGTTATACAGATGAAGACATTGAGGCAGATAAATTAAATAAGTTGCTAAAGATGACCCAGTTGCATTCAAACATCCGTCATAAATCCTCAAAGTCGATGACTTCAACCAGTCTCATCTATCACTTCTTATATTTCAAGTAAACCTTTTTGCCTTGCACGTCATCAACTAGCCATGGCACATATCGCATCAGTAGGAACATCATATTACAGCTAGCCAGATCACTTAGTCAACCCCAAACCTTCAGTCCCTAAGAATCTGTTACTTTCAAATACTCCTGCCACCAGTTATTTTATCAATCATTGTTCATGTGAAGACGAACACGAAACATGATTAAATTTCTTATACAATATGAGCTACATAGAGACTCAATGGAAGACTATGGAAAGAAGCTGAAGGTTAGGAAAGTTCCTCAAAGAAATGCTACAGGACAGCTCCCAAGGAACTGGTACCTCTTTTAAAATCAGGAAGCCACAGGAGCCAGCACAACACTGCCACAATACGCCATCATAACCATGGAACCGCCCTTGTGTCTAGATGCAGAAGAATGCTGTCATCCACAATCCAAATCAGGAAAATGTCTGTACCCTGCTTTCAAGTCCTACAGAGCTGTATGAGTGGGATTACTACTGACATTACGGCAGAAAAAAAACCAAATCTCCTAGATTACCCTTCACTAGAATAAATGGCAGAAGGAGGAGATGGCTTTCATGCTGTTGGTTTCCACTTTTCAGATCTTGTGTGAGTTTGTCTGTTTGGCTGAATCTAAACCAAATGTAGACCTTGCTGCATGGGAGTCAGAAAAAGGAAGATGCTAACCTGGATCCCTCAGAGAATAGTGGAATAGATGTAGAGAACAATTCCACCAAATGAGTCATAAAGCATTAGTTTCTAATGTGTTATAAATAAATCTGCTCCAAATAAATCACAACATTTAAAAAGTCACAATCATATGCAAACAGGTCTTTTTTTTTTAATTAAATCACTAGTAAGCAGCAGAAAAAAGATCTCAGATTACTAATTTTCTGACCCCTTCCTGCTACTCCTAATGAAGGTACATGGATTCGGTGCTGCCTTTTGAGCTCATCAATGTAAGCTGATATGAAAAAGAAAGTGATTTAATATGATGAATGCCAATTATTTAAAACACAGACAAGAAGTTTTACCTGGCACATGTGGAAAGACTAGGAGAAGAAGGATAATCACAGGAAGTGGAATCATTTGGTGAGAAAAAAGTAATATATTGAATATTAAAATATGATATTGTCATGACCCAATAATATTTCAAATTGGTTTTGTTCATTAGCAGTTACATAGATCTATAATGAACAGAACTGAGAAGTCTGAGCCATAGTTTTTAAAAAATTTAAATTATCTACATACAATCTACAGTTGAATCTCTGTTAAGACTTGAAATTTTATAAATGTTTAGAGAAGTGAATGAGGAAATGCTTTAGAAATGGGCAAATTTGGCAGAAAAGACCTAAGAATTATTGCATTTCTCATGCTAAAAAAGACATCAACAATGAAATGCTGTACTAGACAAATTTCCAGCACTGTTATGTGTTAATTTTGTTGGTAATGAAGAAGAAATTAAGGGCATGGTGCAATCTGTCCCTCAGAAGATGCACTGTGAAGGGCTCTTATAGGAATGAAAAGGTAATAATTGAGGGCATGTGAAGAGCCATTTGGGAACCAAAATATTGATGAATAAAGAAGGAATGACTTTGGGGAAAGAACAAAGCCCTGGAAGACAGGTGATTGTTTTTAGCTTCATGTTCAGCTTCGAGTGAAATATAAGAGAAAATAAACGTGAGGCAACTCTGAAATTGTAATTAGAGGGAAATCTGTAACAATCACTTTTAGCAAACACTTCTAAAAGTGACAGTGGGAAAGATTTTTAAACAAATAATTTTCAGGACTATTGAAAAGATAATGGAGTGTGTAGCTCTCTCTTGTCACAGACAACAGCTCACTCTGTCCAGAAAATTATAGGGCAAGCTACTCAGAACACTTGGGCTTCATTAAGAAGACCACAGCACTCTGTCCACTGGGAAACAAGTGGCTACTGGAACAGAAAGCTGGGAAAAGCATGCACATCTTGCCTAGTTGGCATTTCATTAAAATATTGCTATAAATGTTTTAAATTATTCTCTCATTTCATTCTCTATAAAAGAAAAAGCAGTTTTGTTTTTGTCATGAATCCAGCTGTTCATGCAGGTTAAGAATATGGGATGAGTGGGTATGCATATTTAGAGCTAGTGAAACCAAGAAAGAGAAGTTATTTATGGTATAACAGTTGCAGACTGAAAGTCAAGAAAAATGGGATTTGTCTTGCTGAGCTTCTAAGCAAGCTGATCGTGGCTGCACGTATATTTTTCACTTTTTATGTGATTCCAATTATTCTCAGGCTATTCTACAAATGACATAGTAAACTCACATATGGCACACTGAACTGTTCTGTTGAAAGGCATTTTATTAATCAGAGAATTGACTTAACATTATATTTTAGATCCAGAATTTTTATGTCAAAAAAGTTTAGGGGTTCAAGTAAGCATACATTCCCACCTCTTAAAATACTAGAAATGAAAGAATTAAATTTGCTATCTGAGAGTTAAACCGTAATTTCAAAAAAAGAAATATCAAATTCTTACTTAAGTGACAAAATACATTCCAGGTCTTATAGACTAGAATATAACCTGATTAGATGTTTTAACAAAATAGACAATGTAAATTGAAAAATGTTTTTGGTCAGCCACAGAAACCTAACAAAAGTAAATCCTTAGAAGTGAATATCTGCAGCCCATCTGAGCTCTACCCAAAAAGAGAGATTAGCAAACACATCAGAATATGTTGGTCCTTGAATACGTGCAGGATCATAGCTATTGCCAGATGGTTGCACCAGGCAAAGTAAGCTTATTTTAGATTAATATTCAATTTATCATATTTTTTGTTCTGCATACTTATACACTGAACTGACACTTCATCTATATTTGGCTTCTCATTTAGGTCTGCCTTTAATGAGATAATGTGCTGGACACCTGGACTGGGAATGGTCTTGCCTCTATAATAGTTCTTTGTTACTAAAGATTAGCATCATGTGTTCTGATTTTATACATTACTTTCACGTTTTGGTTGCTATGAGTCTGTCACCAAGATAAGGACTGCCCGTGATCTGTTGAGAATGTCTTACTTCTGAATCAGGTATTAGATATAGGTAAAATTAACAAGGTCAGAGGTAGAATTCTGAAAGTCCTTTTGGAGGAAAGCCCACTTGGTCCCAACTCTATCTATAGCACTGTACTAGGAAGAGAAAGACACACATTTATTTTTCCAAAGGTCATATCTTATTTTTCTGATTAACCCCAATACAGTCACTTCCTCCTTATATTTCCTCATCTTATTATTATCATGTTAAATCCAATTACCACGGGTCTTTCTCTTGTCATTCACAACTCCTAAGTTTTGAGAATTAAGCTTTTCGAGGTGCAATGTATAAGCATCATTTCCATTTGTCAGGTCCCAATCAACTTTCTGCAGGACTACTATCTAGAATTCATAATATTAACATGGACTTTCTGTTTCTAATTTGGAGGAGATATTAGTGGTAGAAAAAAGAATGGTTTGTTTCTAATTTAGGTGGCAGATTTGCATAAATGGTCCATTTATTTTTAAATAAAGCTCCATCATCCTGATAATTAGTATAAATGCCTTATAGAGACTAGCAATAGGTTAACTATTAGACTTTTTCTATCGTAATAGTTTTATTTTTTTACTTTGTGTAAATGCATTGATATTTACATTAAAATGTGGATAAGGATATAATCTTTCTTGCATCTTCTACTAAATAAAAATTTGACAAATTGCTCATGTTCAAGGGGCATAACTCATTTAGCTGTATATTGGAAGCTGTTTTAAGATATTGTTGATATTAAATGCAATCCCTTCAAAATACCAACATCATTTTTCAATGAACTAGAACAAATAGTCCTGAAGTCCATATGGAACCACAAAAGACCCCAGATAGCCACTATCACACTTCCTGACTTCAAACTTTACTACAGATATACTATAGATATACAAATACACAGATTGCTTACAGAAATCAAAACAATACAGTACTGGCACAAGAACAGACACATAGATCAATGAAGAACCCATATATAAACCCACACACATATGGTCAGTTAATATATGATAAAGGATCCATTAATATACAATTGGGGAAAGACAGCCTCTTCTACAACTGGTGTTGGAAAAACTGGACAGCTACATGTAAGAGAATGAAGATGAATTATTGTCTAACTCCATACAAAAAAGTAAACTCGAAATGAATCACAGACCTGAATGTATGTCATGAAACATAAAACTCTTAGAAGAAAACATAGGTAAAAATCTCTTGAACATAAGAATGAAAAATTTTTTCCTGGACACATCTCTTTGGGCAAGGGGGAAACAAAATACAAAATGAACAAGTGGGATTAACCCCAATATGGTCACTTCCTTCTTATAGTGGTAGTGGTAAAATAAAAATATTCTGTACAGCCAAGGACACCATCAGTAGAATGAAAAGGCATCCTACAGTATGGGAGAAAATATTCATAAGTGACTCAACTGATAAGGGGTTAACATCCAAAATATACACAGAACTCATACATCTCAACACCCAAAAGACAAATAACCCTATTAAAAAGAGATCAGAGGACCAGAACACACACTTCTCCAAAGAAGAAATACAAATGGCCAAAAGACACACGAAAAGATGCTCCACATCACTAATCATCAGGGAAATGCAAATTAAACCCATAATGAGATATCATCTCACACCAGTTGACAGTGAAGACAAGAAACAACAAATGCTGGTGAGGATGTGAATAGGAACCCTTCTACACTGTTAGTGGGAATGCAAATTGACCGAGTAATTCCACTCCTAGGAATTTACTCAAAGAAAACAAAATCCCTGATTCATAAAGACATATGTACCACTCTGTTTATTGCCACACTATTTGCAATAGCCAAGATACGGAAGCAACCTAAGTGTTCATCCATAGATGAATGGATAAAGGACATGTGGTACATATACACAATGGAACATTATTCATCCATAAAAAGAAAAGAAATCCTGACATTTGCAACAACATGGGTGGATCTACAGGGTATTATGCTCAGTGAAATAAGCCAGGTGGAGAAAGACAAATACTATATGATTTCACTTATTTGTGGAATATAAAAACAAAGCAAGACAGAAGAAACAAAATAGCTTTAGACTCATAGACACTGAGAAGTGACTAGTGGTTTCCAAGGGGGAGGGCTGGGGTGGGTATGGAGGTGGAGGAAATAAAAGAGCACAGTAATACGCAATCACAATGTAAGTTGATCACCAGGACTGCTGAACCACTGTGATGTACATTAGAAACCAACATAAGATTGTATATTAATGATACTTTAATTTAAAATATATATATATAGTGGTTATTATTAAAATGTTTTTCCTTTTAGAATTAGCTTTTTAGTAGAGCTTCAAGCTTTAATTGCACAGTTATGTGGAATCAAGGAAACCTCGCAAATACAAATACAATGATGTAATATTGTGTTTTATATTCATTAAGACCACTTACAGTATAAAGATAGGTATATTTTCTAGGATAAAATAAAAATCATTTTTTAAGTCATGGACACACAATTCCTTATAAAGAAATGACTAATAGGAGCATCTGTGGTTCCCTTGAGGGAAACACATGTCCTTGTCAGGATATTTGAATAAGTAGCACTATCAGTTTTGTGATTTCCAGAGTTTGTGTGATGGATGGAGATCACAATATAATGAAATGATCTAAGGCTTTGTGGAGATGGTGCCAATTGTTGCCCTGGCATCCTTATTTCAGATTAATAAACTTTTGTAGGAACTACATGAGGTTTCTTATTTACAAATAAATCAACCCAAAAATGAGGCAAGGTTGTCTCTGTTAAATGCCAGCTGATAATTCAGGACTCACTAAGGAGAAACTTGGAATAAGGCTTCATACCTTGGTAGTCTCTGGAAGATGTTTGCCTAACTTCTGTGAGCTCAACATTTTATATCTAGGTGAATGCTTCAGAAATATTATTTTGTTAATAATAGTGGTGGAGTTTAGGGGAAAAGAGCTTTATATTTATAGTCAAATGTCTCAATTTAACAGAATGGATTTGCCTGAGCAACGTAGGATGGACTGCCAAGGTTCCTCAGTGAATGTGAAGTGATTTTATGTTCACCTTATCCATCCAGTTTGTTTTATTGTTCTGTTTTGTTTTGTTTCATTTTATTCTCTGTTAAGAAGCTATTTCAAAGAGGATTGTATCTGAAAGCCTTTGTGGAAACAAATGCTTTAAAATTTTTATGTACATGAAATTGTCGTAACTACTACCATACAAATACCTGAGTGGCAGAACCACCCACTCAGAAAGGTGTCTTAGCTAACCACCATTTGGGTGACCATCTGCATCAAAAGGGAATGCTTACAGTAACCATTATCTCTACTTTATTTTCTATTCTCATGTTCAATTCCTCATCAATTCTTGTCAACAACAAATACCCTGTGTCCAGTTGAAAAAGAAAGCATTGCTTCTTTCTCTGAAGTGTGCTTTGTACCTTTCCCCTTTTCTCCACCCCTTACACCACTGCCTTCACTTAGCCTCTGTCTCCTTCCCTTGCCTTCCTGAATGACCTCCTGGCCTTGTCTCTCTCCATTCCTCTTCACCCTCCATCACTCTAGATGAGGTTTCTTTCGAAAATCCAAATGTGCTCAGGTCAGAGTACTACTTAACACCATTTTGCAAGGATAAAATTCTAACTGAACTGAAGTCCTCCAGAATATGACCATATCTTAAATTACAGACCTCTTTTACTGTCACTTTTCTTTGTTCTGTCCTTCAGCCACTTTATCCCCTACCTACAGTGGAGTATTTTGGGACCTCCACATGGGTTGTATGTATTCCCTCTTTCGGACTGGCATGTGCCCTAATCCCTTCCATCACTGCCTGCTGAAAACCCTTTTAGCCTTCAAGACCCAGTGTCACCTGTGAATCATTCTTATTTGTGAAATATTTGTATATTTTCCCAGAGTTAGTTTTGCCTTTGAGCCTCACTATACTTTACATTAAGTAAATGTTTTTAAAGAGCAGAGAACAATGCATGTTGAAGGAGGGTATATTCATTTTGTGTCTGACTGCAGTCTATCTATTAGGCTCTGTTCAGTGTGTCTGAGCTAATAGTCTATGGATGCCTGTGATATCTGCAACTTATTTGAAACCATCCTTTAATAAATTTTCAAAGTCCACAGTTTTTCATAATCTATACATTATACTGATGTGGTTTTTTTTTTCTTCTCTCTTTGATGGAAATAACAAGGAAGTTAAAGCTTATGTCTGTTTCAAGAATCCTAATTCCTTTTGGAATGAAATTAACTCCCACAATCATATATTACAATTTACGATCTTCCATCGTCTGCAGACTTTCAACCGTCTGAAATTATGATCATAACCTATCCAATTTAAATCACTTGGCAATGCTAATGAACTCCACCTGGGAAATACAAAGGATATGTAGATTCCTATTAATAGTAGCAACCTCAGCCAAGCCTGACCACCTTTGCACATTAAACACCTCTCTTTGAAAATGACTTCTGACATATGAGGTTGTGTGAAATCTTATAAGCCATTTTGCATGAAAAAAATTTCAGGAACAGATGTTCTATGTATTTTTTTAATATTTTGACAAGATTGCCTTTTAAAAAATAGCCAAATGAAGAATCAAAGAGAAATGACTTAAAAACGTTTGAGGAGGCAGAAAACTTTTAAGACTGAAGCTAGCAGGATATCACTGAGCAAGTCACGTGTGTTAAATGGATATGTGAAGACAGAATGTGGAGAGCAAAGTTAAAATCTTTTACGAAGATTTATTAAAAATATAGTGCAGAACATTTGGATCAAAATAGCTATTTAGGTTGGAGATTGAAAGAAAATTGTAACAGATATACCTAAATGGATTCCCTATTATAAAGATATACTTGGCTTGCTATTTCAAATATTGAGGAGAATTCAAGTAGCAAAAGTTTAAATAAATGGATCTTCCACAAGATCTATATTAAATCAAGCTTCCTCCACAAGAATCTATGAAAAAAATATATTCAGTTCTATGAGGTTTGTGACCTCACATAATGAGAGTTTGAGTAATGAGGAATGACTATATTTTTTACTGGCACTGTAGGTCTCTATATTACTAGAATAATTCTTTGTGAATTAGTGCTTCTATAGCCCAAGAAGACCTTATGTATACCGGTTGGGAACATGTCTCTCTGAAGACCACTTTATTTCTTTTCTTGAAATGCTTACAATTTTTTCACTAAATAATATTGATTTATTTGTAGTTACATAAGACAATTTGTGCAGTCTTATTTTTACTGAGGTTGGGGGCAGGGAACGTCTTTGAGCTGGAAACTTGCGGAGAAGTTAGAACATCTTGATTCCATTTCAATCATTCTACTCTCAAGACAGCAATCCCCCAATTTTCAATATCCTTTCCCAAGTATCTACAAAATTCTTGAACTTCATTAAGGCCTACAGCCCTACTGGCCTCATCATTTACTTATTTACCTTTCTTTTCGGACTGATCTAGGGCGTGTACTCCATTTATTGTAATAAACATCTGGCAAACACCTTCAACATTTTGTCATACTTTCTCTCTTTAATACTGTCCTGGTAAAACCTGTGTCTGGTTGTTTACAACTACCTGCCTTTTCTATACTTCAATCCAAACATCTGAACCATACTGGAGAAAAGTTATACCATTTGGCAAATTGGTACAATTTCAAATCACTGTCACTACTACCAGGGGTCATTTAGAATTCTGTCAAAACTAGCTTGTTCCCTAATATGATTACTTCCTGAAATGATTATACTATTTCTCCTATCTGCTCAAAGCTTCAACTCCATCCCCCACCCCGACATTCATCTTAATCGATGAGTCACCTTATTTTTAATTGAACAAATAGAAAGTATCTCTTGTTAGAGACTGTTCCTCCCACAAAATTTTATATCACGTAAAAGTAGGTTTGGATGCAAGTTAACATGTCTAAAAGTAACAGTGGCTTAAGTAAGACAGGATTACACTAATTTATTTTTGTTTAGGTCTGAAGACAGAAAGTCTATGGCTGATAGAAGGGCTTTGCACCATGGGCGTATCGTGCCCATTGTTCATTCTTTCTCTGCCTCCAAACCCAAAATAACTTCATGGACTAAGGCGCTTTTTCATCCCTAGCCATCGTGTTTGCATCCAGACAGGAAGAAGGCAAAAAAAGACAAAAAGGAGCATGTGGCATGTGTCCGATGTTTTATAAGGAAGATGCTGCTTTCAATTCATTGTTCAGGATTTAATCACATGAGCAAAACTAGACGCCAGAGAGAGTGAAAAAATGCAGCAGTTTTTCTGGGCAACCAAGTGCCTCGCCAGTAATAGGGTCTATTACAATAGAAATCTAACTCGATGTTTGCTAACTTCACTAATATTTTACAAGAACAAATACTTTTTGCCTTTCATGATGATCTCTCTTACATACATGTAATTCTTTTCTAAAATTTCTGTTATTTTCATTATTTTTCCATTGATTCACAGGTTTTATTCCTCTGTTTGCTACCTTTTTTTAATATAATTTATTTTATCATTAATTTACAATTACATGTGCAATATTATGATTATTAAACTACCCCTTCATCAGGTCCCCCCCCACCAACCCATTACAGTCACTGTCCATCAGCGTAGTGAGATGCTATAGAATCACTACTTGTCTTCTCTGAGTTGTACTGCCCTCCCCGTGCCCCCCCAACATTACATCTGCTAATCGTAATGCCCCTTTTTCCCTCTTATCCTTCCCTTCCCGCCCATTTTCCCCAGTCCCTTTCCCTTTGGTAACTATTAGTCCGTTCTTGGGTTTTGTGAGTCTGCTGCTGTTTTGTTCCTTCAGTATTTTTTCTTTGTTCTTATACTCCACATATGAGTGAAATCATTTGATACTTGTCTTTTTCGGCTTGGCTTATTTCACTGAGCATAATACCCTCTAGCTCCATCCATGTTGTTGCAAATGGTAGGATTTGTTTTCTTCTTATGGCTGAATAATATTCCATTGTGTATATGTACCACCTCTTCTTTATCCATTCATCTACTGATGGACACTTAGGTTGCTTCCATTTCTTGGCTATTGTAAATAGTGCTGCAATAAACATAGGGGTGCATCTGTCTTTTTCAAACTGGGCTGCTGCATTCTTAGGGTAAATTCCTAGGAGTGGAATTCCTGGGTCAAATGGTATTTCTATTTTGAGTTTTTTGAGGAACCTCCATACTGCTTTCCACAATGGTTGAACTAATTTGCAGTCCCACCAGCAGTGTAGGAGGGTTCCCTTTTCTCCACATCCTCGCCAACATTTGTTGTTGTTTGTGTTTTGGATGTTGGCCATCCTCACTGGTGTGAGGTGATATCTCATTGTAGTTTTAATCTGCATTTCTCTGATGATTAGCGATGTGGAGCATCTTTTCAGGTGCCTGTTGGCCATCTGAATTTCGTCTTTGGAGAAGTGTCTATTCATGTCCTCTGCCCATTTCTTATTGGATTATTTGCTTTCTGTTTGTTAAGGTGCATGAGTTCTTTATATATTTTGGATGTCAACCCTTTATCAGATACATTTTTTATGAATGTATTCTCCCATACTGTAGGATGTCTTTTTGTTCTACTGATGGTGTCCTTTGCTGTACAGAAGCTTTGCAGCTTGATATAGTCCCACTTGTTCATTTTTGCTTTTGTTTCCCTTGCCCGGGGAGATATGTTCATGAAGAAGTTGCTCATGTTTATGTCCAAGAGATTTTTGCCTATGTTTTTTTCTAAGAGTTTTATGGTTTCATGACTTACATTCAAGTCTTTGATCCACCTTGAGTTTACCTTTGTGTATGGGGCTAGACAGTAGTCCCGGTTCATTCTCTGACATGTAGCTGTCCAGTTTTTCCAACACCAGCTGCTGAAGAGGCTGTCATCTCCCCATTGTATATCCAAGGCACTTTTATCAAATATTAATTGACTGTATATGTTTGGGTTAATGTTTGCATTTTCTACTCTGTTCCACTGGTTGGTGGGTCTGTTTTTGTGCCAATACCAAATTGTCTTGATTACTGTGGCATTGTAGTAGAGCTTAAAGTCAGGGAGTGTAATTCCCCCTGTTTTATTCCTCCTTCTCAGGATTGATTTGGCTATTCGGGGTCTTCTGTGGTTCCATATGAATTTTAGAATTATTTGTTCGAGTTCATTGAAGAAAGCTGTTGGTAGTCTGATAGGGATTGCATTGAATCTGTAGATTGCTTTAGGTAGTATAGCCATTTTGACAATATTTATTCTTCCTAGCCAAGAGCATGGGATGCATTTCCATTTGTTAGTGTCCTCTTTAATTTCTCTTAGGAGTGTCTTGTAGTTTTCAGAGTACAGGTCTTTCACTTCCTTCTTAGGTTTATTCCTAGGTATTTTATTCTTTTTGATGCAATTGTGAATGGAATTGTTTTTCTGATTTCTCTTTCTGTTAGTTCATCATTAGTGTATAGGAAAGCAACAGATTTCTGTGTGTTAATTTTGTATCCTGCACCTTTGCTGAATTCAGATATTAGTTCTAGTAGTTTTGGAATGGAATCTTTAGGGTTTTTTATGTACAGTATCATGTCATCTGCAAATAGTGACAACTTGACTTCTTCTTTACCAATCTGGATGCCTTATATGTCTTTGTTTTGTCTGATTGCTATGGCTAGGACCTCCAGTACTATGCTGAATAACAGTGGAGAAAGTGGGCATCCCTGTCTTGTTCCTGATCTTAGATGAAAAGCTTTCAGCGTCTCGCCATTAACTATGATGTTAGCTGTGGGTTTGTCATATATAGCCTTTATGATGTTGAGGTACTTGCCTCTATACCCATTTTGTTGAGAGTTTTAATCAGGAATGGATGCTGAATTTTGTCAAATGCTTTTTCAGCATCTATGGAGAAGATCATGTGGTTTTTGTTCTTCTTTTTGTTGATGTGGTGGATGATGTTGATGATTTTCGAATGTTGTACCATCCTTGCATCCCTGGGATGAATCCCACTTGATCATGGTGTATCATCCTCTTGATGTATTTTTGAATTCGGTTTGCTAATATTTTGTTGAGTATTTTTGCATCTACGTTCATCAGGGATATTGGTCTGTAATTTTCTTTTTTGGTGAGGTCTTTGCCCGGTTTTGGTATTAGAGTGATGCTGGCTTCATAGAATGAGTTTGGAAGTACTCCCTCCTCTTCTATTTTTTGGAAAACTTTAAGGAGAATCGGTGTTATTTCTTCTCTATATGTCTGATAGAATTCAGAGGTGAATCCATCAGGCCCAGGGGTTTTGTTCTTGGGTAGTTTTTTGATTACCAATTCGATTTCGCAACTGGTGATTGGTCTGTTTAGTTTTTCTGTTACTTGTTTGGTCAGTCTTGGAAGGTTGTATTTTTCTAAGAAGTTGTTCATTTCTTCTATGTTTTCCAGCTTGTTAGCATATAGATTCTCATAATATTCTCTTATGATTCTTTGAATTTCTGTGGGGTCCGTCGTGATTTTTCCTTTCTCATTTCTGATTGTGTTTATGTGTGTAGATTCTCTTTTTCTCTTAATGAGTCTGGCTAGGGGTTTATCTATTTTGTTTATTTTTTCAAAGAACCAGCTCTTGGTTTTATTGATTTTTTCTATTGTTTTATTCTTCTCAATTTTATTTATTTCTTCTCTAATCTTTATTATGTCCCTCCTTCTGGTGACTTTGGGCCTCATTTGTTCTTCTTTTTCCAATTTCAGTAATTGTGTCTTTAGACTATTCATTTGGGAATGTTCTTCCTTCTTTAAATAGGCCTGGATTGCAATATACTTTCCTCTTAGAACTGCCTTTGCTGCGTCCCACAGAAGTTGTGGCTTTGTGTTGTTGTTGTCATTAGTCTCCATATATTCTTTGATTTCTGTTTTGATTTGGTCGTTAACCCATTGATTAATTAGGAGAGTGTTGTTAAGTCTCCATGTATTTGTGAGCCTTTTGATTTCTTTCTAAAATTTATTTCTAGTTTTATACCTTTGTGATCTGAGAAGTTGGTTGGTAGGATTTCAATATTTTTGAAATTTACTGAGGTTCTTTTGTGGCCTAGTATGTGGTCTATTCTGGAAAATGTTCCATGTGCACTTGAGAAGAATGTGTATCCTGTTGCTTTTGGGTGTAGAGTTCTGTAGATGTCTGTTAGGTCCATCTGTTCTAGTGTGTTGTTCAGTGCCTCTGTGTCTTTACTTATTTTCTGTCTGGTTGATCTGTCCTCTGGAGTGAGTGGTGTGTTGAAGTCTCCTAAGATGAATGCATTGCTGTCTATTTCCTCCTTTAATTCTGTTAGTATTTGTCTCACATATGCTGGTGCTCCTGTGTTGGGTGCATATATATTTATAATGGTTATATCTTCTTGTTGGACTGACCCCTTTATCATTATGTAATGTCCTTCTTTATCTTTGCTACTTTCTTCGTTTTGAAGTCTATTTTGTCTGATACAAGTACTGCAACACCTGCTTTTTTCTCTTTGTTGTTTGCATGAAATATCTTTTTCCATCCCTTCACTTTTAGTCTGTGTATATCTTTGGATTTGAGGTGAGTTTCTTGTAGGCAGCATATAGATGGGTCTTGCTTTTTTATCCATTCTGTTACTCTGTGTCTTTTGATTGGTGCATTCAGTCCATTTACATTTAGGGTGATTATTGATAGGTATGTACTTATTGCCATTGCTGGCTTTAGATTCGTGGTTACCAAGGGTTCAAGGGTTGCTTCTTTACTATCTAACAATCTAACTTAACTTTCTTGTTAAGTTATTGTAAACACAGTCTGATGTTTCTTTATTTCTCTCTCTTCTTATTCCTCCTCCTCCATTCTTTATATAATAGGTGTTTTATTCTTTGCCTTTAGTTAGTATTTGGATGGTCTGCTTTCTTTGCTATGATTTTTTTTTTCCTCTGGTGACATCTTTTTAGCCTTAGGTGTGCTTCCATCTAGAGCAGTCCATTTAAGATATCCTGTAGTGGTGGTTTATGAGAGGCAAATTCTCTCAACTTTCGTTATCTGGAAATTGTTTAATCCCTGCATCATATTTAAATGATAATCGTGCCGGATACAATATTCTTGGTTCGAGGCCCTTCTGTTTCATAACATTAAATATATCATGCCATTCTCTTCTGGCCTGTAAGGTTTCTGTTGAGAAGTCTGATGATAGTCTGATGGGTTTTCCTTTGTAGGTGATCTTTTTTCTCTCTCTAGCTGCCTTAATACCCTGTCTTTATCTTTGATCTTTGCCATCTTAATTATTATGTGTCTTGTGTTGTCTTCCTTGGGTCCCTTGTGTTGGGAGATACATGAGCTTCGGTGGACTGCGAGACTACTTCCTTCCCCAGCGAGGGAAAGTTTTCAGCAATTATTTCTTCAAAGACACTTTCTATCCCTTTTTCTCTCTCTTCTTCCTCAGGTACTCCTATAATGCGAATATTGTTCCGTTTGGATTGGTCACACAGTTCTCTTAATATTCTTTCATTCCCAGAAATCCTTTTATCTCTCTCTGCCTCAGCTGCTCTGTACTTCTGTTCTCTGTTTTCTATTCCATTAACAGTCTCTTGCATCTCACCCATTCTGCTGTTAAGCCCGTCGATTGCTTGTCTGATTTCTGTATTGTCTTTCCTCAGTTCCCTCACTTCCTCCCTCAGCTCTTGCACCTTTCTCTGTAGGTCCATCAGCATGGTTATGACTTTTATTCTGAATTCTTTTTCTGGTAGGCTGTGCATTTCCATCCCTTCAGACTCCCTCTCTGGGGTTGTCTGGTTGATTTTGGTCTGAACCATATTCCTCTGTCTTTTCATGGCTATATAATTGGTCACTGATAGCTGCCACGTATGTCAGCTGGGCTCTTTAAGACTTTAAAAAGAGAAGAAAAAAAAAGAGAAAAAGAAAAAAAGAAAGAAAGAAAGAAAGAAGAAAAGAAAAAACAAAAAGAAAACAAAAAACAAAAAAAACAAAAAAAATGTCCACTGGACGTAGATTCTGTGGGAATGCTCTAGGTGGCGCTGTTGCCCCACTATTCCACAGCTGTGACTGTGCCGCTCCGCAGGGCCCTTTATCGCTCTGGCAAGGGTGGGAACGAATAGGAGGCTGTTGATCTCAGTGAGAAGTGTTAAGTATGGCTACGCTTCCTCAGTCGCCAGCTAAGGCGTCTGAAACTCCCCAGGACTCCCAGCCTGCTGGGCTGAGTGTGCTGGGGCGATCCGACTCCTCCGCTGGGCTCCTGTCTCTTTAAGACCGCTGAAGAAAGCGCGCACTTTTTTTTTTTTTCCTTCCCGGGAGCCGGCTGCAAGCATCCTGGCGCGTTCCCCGCTCAGATCCTGCCCCTCTGACTCTCCAATCTCCGCTGCACTGCGCAAAATGGGTCAGCGCTCCCCGCGCAGATCACCGTGGCTGGCTACTTCGTGGGGTGTACTTCCACTCCCTCCCGGCTCTGAGTCCTCTCCTCCCGCCGGTGCGCTGGGGTGGGGGAGTGCTCGGGTCCCGCCGGGTTGTGGCTCTGTATCTTACCCACCCCTTGGGGTGCCGAGTCCTCTCAGGTGTAGCTGCACGCTGTGCGCTTTCCTGTGTATTCTTGTCTCTCTTTTAGGAATAGATGTATTTTCTGCATTTTCGTAGATAAATATAGTGTTGGGAGGAGATTTCTGTCACCCTGCTCACACCGCCATCTTCCCGGAAGTCTCTGTTTGCTGCCTTTTTAGTCTAAACATTGAAAATTTTAATTTTCAGGGTTTCTAGTCTGCTAATATAAACGTTGATAGCTATATATTACCTTCAAAATACTGCTTCACTGCCTTCCACAAATTCTCTTTGTAAAAGTTTCAGTATTTCATCATAATTATTTTTTAAATTTTCTTTAGGTTTTCTTTCTTTACTCATAGTTACTAAGTATACTGTTTTAAAATTTCCAGATTAATGAGGAATTTTTATTTATCTTTTGTTGTTGCTAAGTTATTAAGTTGAGGAAATACATGTTCTGTTTGATACAAATTTTTTAATGTGTTGGTACTTGTTTTATGTCTTAGTATGAGAGAAAAATGTTTATTCTTTAAATGCTGGGTGAAGAGTTCAACTTAAACCTTTTTAAACAAAGTTAATTTTGTTATTCAAAATTTATAAATACTTATGAAATTGTTCTCTGATTATTAATAACAGAAAATTATATTTGTCATTTTTCCTTGCATTTTATCACTTTTTGCTTTCTCTACTGAGACATATTAGGGGCATATGGGTCAAGAATTATTATGTCTTCTAAATGAGATAAACATCTTATAATT